>JANHGN010024811.1:123277-144429 GCA_024605025.1 Megaceryle maxima
ATTTTAGTTTTGGACTTCTGTTGCTGAGTGGTAGCAAGAAAATTTAATTCAATCCAGTCTTATATTTATTTTTAAATAAAACTTTCAAGATCCAAAAATCTTTATATGCATTAAATTCAGTACTAAAAGTAAGACTTTTTTTTTTAATTTATTATTGAAAAAATAGAACCTCTCTTCTGTTCTGCTGACAACTAATATCAAGAGTCTTATGTGATGATGTTTCCTGTATCATGCAAAAAAGTTTGGGAAAAGATGTTAAGTCTGATTTATAAACTAATAAAGCAGGCATTTCACTGTGTGAAGTTAATCTTGCAAGGAACAGATTAATCCTGATTTTGTGATCCACCTGGGAGTATAATATCACTACTACCTGTATTCCTACTTGAATCGTCGGAGTATATTCATATCAATATGTAACTATCAAAACCGTGGTAACTTACCAGTTTTTTCTTGTATCAAACAATTATTCTTAGAAATAATCTTTTGAAAAAAAAAACTAGAAGGCATTCATTTGAATACATCAGAATGTAATGTTAAGTAAATGTAAATTTAATGTAAAAAGTGACTGATACTTAGGAGCATCATATAATTTCTCTACGTGGTAAAACTATGAAAATGTCCCTCCAGGTTTTAAGTTTTGCCAGAGATTACAAGGAAACATCACCTGCATTTCTTTAGCATAAATTAGGTATGTTTGAAAGATTACTGTTTCAAGCATACAAATGCCAGCAAGGTGATACAGTCCATATAAGACTCTAAGCAGGGATTTTGAGCTCATTTGAGGGATGTAAGTAAAGCAGCTGAAGTGGACTCATTTTATGCAAAGTAAAACTACAAAGATGAGGAGTCAGGATTAAATAAAGCAAAAGAGCAAGTGAATAAATTAATTGGGAAATAAGCACTGGCCAGAATGATAACTCTACACAAAACAGTTTTTCCATCATTCAGTGTTTTGCTTTGGAGGTTATAAAGCACTATTTTAGTGTCTTCCATTGGTAAGTATGATGGAATATTGGCGGGTATTATAGAAAGGAAAAATTTATAATGGTACATTTAACAATATAAATTCATAATTTAATTGACAACATAGTCAATGAGTCTCTGAATCAAAATAATTATTCCCATCAGTAATTGCCTGCATCATAGATGCTATTCTTTCATATATAGAAGAGGATCTGAACTCTAGAGATATCTAATTGTATATGGATCCCAGCCAAGAAAATTGTTAATAATTATGTATTCATTTATACTTTCTACAACACTGGGATATTCAGGTTAAAAACAAATTCCTTTATCTTCTGTAGAAGCTGTCACTCATATGTCAAAGCAGATATAAAGCTAAATCCACTTTAGGATATAATCAACACTTATGCACCTGAGGTAAAATCCAAAATAATATTTAAATGCCTCTAATATGTATATTTCTCATTAAATTTCCTCAGACATTTAAAATTCTGTTCCACATATACCAAGGGTGTAAGTTTTTTTTCCCTGTCTTCTAAGACCATCTGAGACTCATAAATTCTGGGTCTTGGTGCCTCTAAGGAATTTGGTAGACATATTCTAAGTATGATCTGGAAATAGCTTTCAGTGTTACACACAATACAACTTACTTTTCAGTGAAAATTAGTTCAGTGATGCCTAAGGTTTGGCATAATAATCTAGCCATTGAAACACCCTTATTTAGAAAATGACTGAATTTAGTTCTAGAACTGTTTCAGCATGAGTCTACAATTCCTGTTTTTCATGGTGTGTCCCAATTGCCACAGTATTTGTTGACTGCTAATTCTATGGAATGCAACTCTGTCAAAACTCCATGGAATCAGCAACACAAACCACTGGGCTGGAAAGCAATCAGCAGCCTGTCTTTCTTACTTAATCTCTTAAATTCTCTGTGTGAAGTCCCTGTTCTGGGATGAGAATGTAAGATCACAATTTTAAGATAAATTTTGAAGACATTTTTGTACATTTGAAAGCTGTTTGATGGTTTCTCAAATTCCCTGGGAAAATGACTTTATTTCCCAGCTCAGAATTCAAATTCCATTTCTGAATCTGTATGCTTATCTGTTAGACATTTTGATGTGAACAATTACAGTGCTTACTGCCTTTTTCCATCTGCCTCTGACCTCCTGTGTGGAATGCAGAAAACAGGAATATGGAATATGAGTGTTGGTGTCTTATGTGAACCACAGGAAACCCAGATGTTTCCAAACAGTGTGATCCTATGAAATTTCTTCTTTAGTGGCTAATGTGAGAACAGAAATTAGAACATCAGTTTATAGTGCAGTGGACATACTACCTGAGAAATGTCTGGTCTCTGTTTCCAATGCTACTTCTGTATCTTACTTAAAACTTTCTCAGGAAAATATGTGACCTAGGGTCTTATTTCTCAGGCATGGACCTTTGTGAACAGACTTCAGTCATACCAACTTTCACTTTGTCTCCTCTGGCAAATCTTGAACTCCCTGCTACACATCAGTCAAATTTCAACAACAGCAAACAATTTCCTTTGCAACAAATCAGCTTATAGACTAGTTTCACAGTGCATCACTAAGAAACAGCAGACATAGGTTGAATGTTTTTATATGGCTGAGTCTCCTTTAGATGCATGTTAGCCACTAAATTATTTTGTTTTTTAAAATTGGGATGCTGCCACTGAGTACAGAATCTGCTTCTGAGAATTGTGTTAAGTAGGCTCTGAGAAAACCTACTAAGTAGAGCAGATCTGTTTTCTGACTCTTAAATGGGTTTAGGTGTTGAGCTGTGCAGAAGCAGAACTCACAGTTGTCTTTCTATTCAAACTTTATATTCAAAACATGAGACACATGAAATTAAAGCATCAGACGTTATGTATTTATGAAAAAACATTTCATTTAAATGCCATTTAAGGTCTTTTTCTTGGTTTAAATTAATAAAGACTAACCTTGAGGATTACAAGGTTGGATTGGGAACTTTGGTAAGGTAGTAAAGGTAAGTCATATCAAGTACATCTGAAGATTTTTAAATAAATTATGTATTAACAGTTACACTAAGCAGAAACCACATTTTCTTTCTGATTTTTCAATTTAATTAAAAAAAAGTATACTAAGAAAAAAACAAAACAAAACAGAAAACACCAAAGTTCTTAAGGAATTAACTCAAATAAGAGATACAAAGAAAAAGACAGCAAAGGATGCCTGATGGAGTATTCCCAAAGGAACATGCCCATCTTGCCATGAAAAAGTCAAATTGTGGGAAAAATGGGACTTCCACTCCACTTGAGCTGATCAGATCTAAGAGACTGTTAATGTAAGTCCACTCTAGAATGTTTTTATGTCTACAGTTTGGGGATATTAAGAAACTAAAACACAGATTCCCTTCAATGGCACAGGTAGGTCTTCTAAAAGGTAGCTAAAAGCTACATTTTTGCAGTTGTTGATTTACATGCAACAAAACCAGAAATTTGTCATAAATCACTATTTTCATCAGTGCCCTTTAAGACTCCTTGCCATGATTTTCAGTTGTGAATAGGAGATATGTATGGCCTCTCTTACTTTTAAAGACTGCACTTCTCAAAACATGCAATGAATGTATTTAAACATTTGCATTTGCTTTAATTCTACAAGAACTCACTCTCACACTACACAACTGAAGTAGTTATATTACTATATTACGAAATATCCATGGAGTTTACAAGTACTGCTGAATTTTGATGTATGTCAAATGCTTTATTTTACAAAATGACACAGTCACTTAGAGTCTAAGAAACATGTACTGGAAGATTACAGAGAAAATTCGTTTTACATTTGCAGAAAGCTACTCGTTTCCAGTATTTTTCCTGTGAATCCAACAAAATCTACTCAGCACAGAAAGTGACCTTTAATAAATAGCTTCTAAACCTTTACAAATGTCATAACTGAATTTCAAAATCAGGAAAACCAATTTCTCCACATAATAATCCTTTTGATGGCTGTATCTGAATGCTTTGAAGCTTTTCAAGAACTTAAAAGTTGTGAGATAAAATTTCTCTTTCCTGGTAAGTCATTTTCTTTCTGTGACTGCACTGTCTCTTTTTCCTACAATAAAACTGTCTTAATAATGGCTAATAGTACTCCATGAATTTGTCATTACATGTCAATTCAACAGTGACCAGTTTCTGGCTCAGTGGTGCTTGAGCAATGTCATCATGAATGAACTCCTTTTATTCCCTCACTTTCAGACACAGAAAACCTTAATTTCCACCCATCTTCTCTGTTGACATAATGTTTTCAGAAAATGTGTTGGTGTACACCTAAGGATCTGTTAGTTTTTTCTGCAGTGGGGGACATTACAACACAAGTTATTTATTCCCTTTCTTAGAATCACAGAGATGTCTTGGCCACCCAAACTAAAGGGGAAGTAAATGGGAAAGTACAGCACTAACAATCTTCCATTCATTGTTTATCATTTATCCCTCCCTTCCTCCCCATTTCCTTCCACTATCTCTTGTAAAACAAAACACTGTGTTAAAATAATATGGAATCAGAATTCTGTAAACAGTAAATGAATAACAGGCTATTACCTTCCTTAGAAAATTCTTGAGTAGAAATGTGCAACACAACAACAATTTAATTCTCATCAAAAAGAAAGTGGTCATGCTCGTCCCTTCTGATCTTAAAGTTCATTAATAAAACTTTAATCTTCAAGCTGAATACAGTAAAATATGCATTGTGAGTTTTACCCTTTTCTACTGAGACAATGCTGAGCAGTATTTTCCCTCATTAGATTTGGGTTTTTTGTATTGGTAACCAGTGAATCAAGACTTAGATATTTAAGCTAGTGCTATCACATGAGGTAACAAATGATAATGATGTTTTTTTAAAAAGAATTTATGCATATTTTATTTATAAATTATAACCATTGCTAAAGTGTAGTGTTAATATAGTATTAATAATTATGTCCTTAATGATAATACCTCCCATATGTTTTTGTGTTGCAACATTCAAGCTTTGCATATCTGTTGATAAGAAGAGATCTTTAACACATATTAGGAATCAAAATATATATTCACTGTGTAAGTGTACCATTAACAAATAGCTCTTTATCTTCCTTTGATTAATTGATGTTATGTAGGGCCCTAAGATCTCCTTACAAATGGAAGACTGTGTAACAAGTAATTCATCTGACCTGTCTTACAGATCCACGTTTAGATAAGATACTTTAGATGCTGTTGATCCAGTCCATGAATGTCCATGGCATAGGGTGTAATTTACTGGATACAGCACAGTTTACACTGTAGAAATTGTCTCCTCTTCCTTATTGAAACAGAAAGTTTCTGCTTGGAGAAACTTGCCAGTTTCATGTCATTTGGCCTAGAAGAATTCACTGACTCAACACACTGATATAAGTTGACTTTAAGAGACACACAAACAATAAGTGTATTCCTGCAGTTTTCTAGAAGAGCTAATGAAAGCTTCCATGACACACAGAAAGCATGAAGTAATAACAGTGCTCCCTTTTCACCACTGTTTAACCTTCAGCTTTTTCTTGGTTATCATAGAAACAACAACATTACATTCCAAAAAGGCTCACAAACTAGCCAGTATTAGATTTACCTCAGTGACAAGTAAATGTGCTGTTTCATGAATATCACAGATCCACAGCTTATGCCTGCACTCACACATCAGTCAAAATGTATGATTGTTGAACACAGGACAAACCCCAAGATATCTCTGTTTTCAGCAGTGATTATGATTGATTTTGTGTCCAAAGTCTGCAGTGTATAGTCCATGTAACATAGCATTAATATGTGCTTACTTGTAAGGCAGTCAAAGATAGTTTACCTCAAAACAATAACTTCATAGCTTTAAACAGAGTGACTACTCTTACACAGAAAACTTTATTTTATAGTTTCTCTCCATGACCTGATTTTTCTATTTTCTTATTTTCCCATTCCATGACCAAGAATTTAATATGGATATACAAATGACGTAGCATATTGATGGTCATTTTTGGAAGAGCCTCATTACAATAGGACACAGGAGATGTGTCTAATAAGCCATATTTGTACTTACCTTGTTCTACAGCTGTTCTAAGCATGGTTTCATTGTCTGTCCAGTCATTCAATTTTCCTGCACAAGTGTAGGTGATGGGAGTTTGATTAAAGTTACACCATGTTTCTCAGATGTTCAATACAACATTTTTAGCCATAGCAGTGAAAAAGTACTACAGCACGACAGTTTTCAGTGCTCTCTGATAAAGGTTGCGAATCCTTATTTACTAACATCTCAAACTGTCTCATTTAAATGCATAGCCTAAATGAATTAAGCCTCTAATCTGAGCAAAGAATCTGTCTTTCAAGCAGAAGTGGATGTTACAGGTTGCTGGTAAACATGCATGGAAAGAGTATGCGTAAGCTAGTGTATCATGGAAAAGGTGAAATTCAGGGGTAGCACTCTTACCATAATGCTATGACATGCACAGAATAAATTAATATATGGTGGTGGTTCTGCATTATTACTATTTCTTTATCACTACTCTGTGATACACATTTTGACAAGGATCATGGCTTGTAAACATTCATTGTTCCAAAGGACAGCACTGAAATGTGCTTGGCAAATACCTTCACAAGGATTTCTGGTATACTTAACAGCCTCTTCTGAGTCATCAAAAATAGAAGCATAATTATTCTGAAGTAAAGGTGTTGGGTTTTTTCCCTTGCAAATATGAGAAGTGACTTGTCTATCACTTTTTAAAGTCTGACTATGCAGTTGGAATGGCATTTAGAAGAACATTTCAGCAATCATCTCAAAAGAGCTATTAATCTGAAAATATTATAGCTCAATTAAACTATGCAAATAAATTTGTATGATTCAAACTTAACAAATTTACATTTTGTTGTCCCTAACTGCTAAGCTGATAGAATTCTTCTGGAATCAGTTATCAATCAGTTATCAAGCAACTTGAAATTATGTGTACATGAAAGACAGTCAAGTCAAATTCTTCTGAAATCTACATGTGGGCTCAGATGGATTTGTTATTTTACCATTAAAAAAATTCTTTCTGAGATTTATTCCACCCAAAGTTATTACATTATTTTTATTTACTGTTTCACTTAACATCTTCTGTTCAGCCATGAACAGATGATAAAACAAAAAATGAAGAATAATTATGAAAAGTTCACTTGGACTTCCACTTGCTTTATTAAAAAAATATACCTTAAAGGTCTATTTTTCAGTTAAAGTATGACTGATGATTTACATCTGATTCATGCAGGAGAATGTCCAGCTTTACAAATATTTAAATCAAGGTAATAATTGGAAGAAATGCAGGAGGTACATTTAATCTTCTTAATGGACACAGTTTCTCTTTCATACTGGACCATAACATCTCAGTAGACAACAAAACAGACATGGTGTTTTTCTTCAGCATCTATGAAATAGAACTTCCTCAGCTTCTATGTACCATACATATCAAATTTCCAATTTAGCATACTTGTTTTAAAAATTTGCAATATTTCTGGCTAGCATTGATTGTGGATGTTTTGTATTTAATGATATTTTGATTATAAATTATTGTAAATATCTAAGCAAAGTAAATTCAATTTTTACGGACAGAGGCCACAGGATCTGTTTTGGGCTACAATGAGATATTTGAATATTGTCAGTCTTCTAATGGTTAAAACTTTTCTTCTCATTTCCAGCACAGATGGAATGTATTGTTCATACTCTTTTCTTGAGTTACTGTTGTCTAGTTCCTAGACTAATACTGTATTTTACTTTTAATGACTCAATTTTTTACCCTTATGTTCAACTACCTATGATATTTATTAAGAGTGATCAGCTTAGTAAGTTCTCAGTTGTCATGTTAAATTGAAAAACCCAGACTTTTTGGTAATTTTTCTTCAGGTGGATTCTCTATTCCAATCATTATTCCAGTAGTCCTTCTATTTTTCTAGTTTAAATTTCTTAGATTATGTAGGAAGGATAAAAATGCAGGGCAGTGTGACATTTGCTAAAACAACATTATTCTAAGTTTTAAGGTTTTTGTTCATTTGGTCAGCAACCTCTTGGTATTTAAAGAAGTAAGATGCCAAATGCAAAATGGCAGTGTTTCTGTATACTTCTATGCAGTACTTCAATGTGACTGATTTCAATTGCACCTTCATTACATTTCATGGAACTGCTGCTGTTTAGTGATCTATAGTATGCTCCATAGAGTAAAAAGAGGGGAAAAAAAAGAAAAAAGAAAGAAAGAATCTTTTCCTTGGCCAAAACCATTCTAAAAGGATTTATAGAGAGAGAGAGAGAGAAAGAGAGAGAGAGTGTGTTTCATTCCTACCAAATCATAAGGGACAGAATTGTGAGACATTTTGTTTGTTCTCCTATGAGAGAACTCTACCCAGCTCATTCTGGTAGATGTTGGTTTAGCCTTCTTTTAAAAGATGTTAAATGAGATTGCCAAAGTATCCCTGGGCATTCCCTTTTACCATTTTCACTCTTGCAGTAGAGACAGTTTGTTTACTCGTGTGGTGAGCTAGCCTTGCATAAAAGCAAAATCCCCCCCCAGCTGCTACCTCACTCAGCAGGATGGAAGAAGAAAATAGGATGAGAAAGGTTGTGTGTTGAGATTAGGCAGAAAGAACACTTACCAATTACTATCACTCACAAAACTGACTTGACTTAGGCAAAATGAATTTATTTTATTACCAATTAAATTAGATTTGCGTAGTGAGAAACAAAAAGACAAACATTGCAACACTTTTCCTCACCCTTTTCCACAGTTCAACTTCATTCCTTCACTCCAGATTCCTTATGCAACCCTCACTCTACCAAGCAGCACAGGAGGAGGAAAATTCTGATCAGTACATGGTGGTTTCTCAGCAACTTCTTCCTTGTCACATTTTTCCCCTGCTCAGACACGGGCTCTCCACAAGCTGCAGTTCCTTCAGGAGGTAACCACTGGCTTCAGTGCTCTGCTGCAGGAGAAGCTTTACTCTGGTACTTGCAACACTTCCTCCTCTGACTTCGTTGTTCCTCCAGGTGCCTCTTAACTCTTGTTGTTATATCCCCCTCTACCTATAGGGCATTTTCACCCTTTCTTAAATATGCTTTCCCAGAGGCTCCACCATCGCGGCTGCTGGGCTCAGCTGTGCCTCAGCCTTTCCTCACAAAGACCGCCCCTGCACCCCCTTTCTAGCAAAACCTTGGCACCTACAACCAATACAGCTCCTTTTTTCAATTTCAAATTAACATCTTTGTATTGAAAATTTTGAGTCCATTAGTTCTGGTACTGCTCTCCTAAACCAAAGTTGGCAAGTTATTCCTTCCGCAGTCTTTTTTCCTAGACAGTTTTCCCCAGAAATCATGTCTTATAAATCACTGTGATCTCTAGTTTTTTGGGTTGGTTTGTTGTTGTTGTTGTTTGTTTTTTGTTTTGTTTTCCTCAAAACACAATACACCACAGTCCACCTGAGGCCTAAACTGAGCAAATAAACTTCTATGGGCTACAATAAAGGCATTTTTGGCAGCTAGCCCACTGCCCACGCTCCTGCTTACCTCCTGATTACCCCTTCTGGGAAAGTACAACATCAGCTTCAGCTGAGGGTACAATACAACTCTCAGAACTGCTCTGAAGGAAACAAAATTGTTTTCTCAGGTTTTATCTGTACAACTGATTATTGCTATATAATTAAGATGCTTGGCTGTCTCTTCATACTTGGAGAGCTAAAAGGGGAAGAAAGCAGTAGGGTTGACGTGTCTATGCTCTCAAAACTTCAGAATTACCTCAATAGGTCAGCAGGTTAAGAGGCGAAATACTGCTTGATTTTGTTGTGGCAAGCCTAAAACTTAAAATATCTACTCTTTAAAAACTAAACTTCTAGCAGATGTTTATATTTTCTGAACTTGAATACCCAAAATGAAGCAATTCAGTTTTGGTACTACTGTGAAGGAGAGGTTTTCTGAAGAAAAGCACATATGTAGAAGTAAATGACTCAACAATTTAAGATGGTAATAAAATAAATACCTTCTACACTTTTAATGAAATAATAGTGATAGAAAAACTAACATCATGTTAAAATAGTTCATCAAAAACTTGTCTTGCATTACAGAACTCAGTAAACAAATGTACTGGATTAACCCCACAAAGGAAAACATTGTGATATGTATCCTGTTACTCACTGAAGACATTTGTCTTGTGTTGCCTAGACAGACTGTCACCATGGTCTCATCCATCTTGGTTACTCAAAGGATACAACAGAACTATTGATTTGTATTCATTCTTACACAAATAGTGAAGAGATTTCAACATTGATAGACGGTTCTGTTGTATTCCTGTTCATAATAATTGCTAAGGGGGGTAAAATTATTTATCAGGCAGCTGCCATATATTTTACTGTGTCTGTTATTCACCATGCATTCAAATAGGAAAGTACCAAGTTATGGTATACTGATTGCTTAATGCAACTATTCCGTTTTGTACTCATTTGTGATTAGTCTTCACAGTACCTCATTTGAAAGCAACACGCATGGAGGAACTTCTGACACTATTACATATGTCATTCCTAATTTAACTCAACTGATTAGTTGAGATTTTTTACACTGTACCTTAAGTTGATAAAAACAATTTAATTGTCTCTAAAGCATCGGTTTAAGCAACCTGGAAAACAGAAGAATCAGGCTGTGTGTTTGACTACTTATTTTAACTTTGTAAATTTAAAAATACCTTTTGATAGTTTAATGGATCTGTGTTTTTTCTTGTCATGTTCAGTGCAAGTGCAAATTCAAGCCACACTAACCTGATGTGTGCAGCAGGTACATATTTTCTCAGACAGAAAACATAACAGAAATTATTTCATGCTTATTAACATTACCCTTAATTTCTTGTCTTACAGCAAAGAGTCATCATGTTCTTGGTAATTTCTAGCAGCACTTTAACAACTACACAACAGTTTCAAAGGCAAATCCTACCTCTCTGCCTCAAATTGGCACATACAATGCTGCTTGAAAATAATGCAAATTCTTAAAATTGCCCAATTTTAACTTCATTAACAATTGAAAATGCTAAATGTTTGATGGGTTGCATTTATATGAAGGGTTTAAGAAGACATAGTTTAGAGTGAGGGAGATAAATATGTTTCATGGACAATACAGCTACACTCCTACCAGTAAATCATTAAGGCCGTTCTCTGGCACTGACCGTAGCTGGCACTGAACAGCCTGTGATCACATTATTAAACCTGTAGGCTCCAGATGCTGATCTCATGCTAACTGGCAGCTTGGACCAGCCTGCAGACTGCTTGTCCCTGCCTGGCTGGGAGAGGGGTTTGCTGCTCTGCCCCAACCTGCTCACACATTCTAACAGCGCAAACAACTGCCTGGCTGCACAGTATGCTGGTAACCTATAGATTTCTAAACATAGTGTTTACCTTGTCATAAAATAGTTATGATACTAGCAGACTTTTTAAGCAGACAGAGATGATATTCACAGTATGTAAGCAATGACTCAGGACATTTATACTATCAGTCTCTGCCAAGTCAAACAAATGAGAGCATATTCACTGCTCTTTTAGATCAATATGTATTTCATTTCTGGAAACTCTTGGCCTACATCTCAGCAGAAGTTATCTGTAAAGCATGTGTAATCCCTGCAAGGAAACCTTAAGAATTTTCAGGAATAAATCCTATAGCTGTGAATTGCTGCTTCTTCTGTAGCTGTACCCTGGGGTCCTGAGGCACTAGCAGCCCTGACTATTACAGCCTGTCCTTACCCCCTGCCCTGCCTGGCCTCCCCTCACCCCCCTGCACATGACCAGGACTCCATGGCAGACCCCCAAGGCTGTCAGACCCCCAGGTCCATCAGATCCCCAGGTCCATCAGATCCCCAGGGCCCTCAGCCCTGGCTCCAGCCATGCTGCAGCTGCACCGGCCTGCACAGCTCCCCACAGCCTGGCCCTGACCAGCCATGGGGCCCTGCTGGGCCAGGCCCACCCACTGGCCCACATTGCACCTGTCCCTATCCCCAGGGAGTTATCTGATGACCGAGGCTGGAGCTGCCCCAGTGTCACCCAGCTGCCCTTCTCCTTGCTGGGGTGGTGGGACAGGTCCTGGCTGCCAGGCCCTGCCCTGATGGACCCTCCATGAGGAGCCCGCGCTGCTACCAACAGCTGGCCTGGGGAGCTGGCAGCCCCTGCTAGCATACACACACTGTGTTTATATGTACGGTAAGCTGTACATCTTCTGCAGCATAATTATTGACTTTTAATGCTGATGAACTTTTAAAGAAAAAGAACATTTGTTAAACTATAATTAAGTGGAGACTAATAAGAATCCAGTATATTCAATAAAAGCCACAGCTGTAATGAGTAAGGAAAGTATTGTGTTAGAACGTCTGTTTCAAGCTAAGGTTAATAATGAGATTTTTCTAAAGAGAAAAGTATGTAACACACATTAAAATGTAACTATTTGGTCTCTCCCTCCCAGGTTACAGTCCTCTCAGGTTTTCAGTATCCTCAGCATGCATTGATCATCACAACCAGTAAGAGCTGCATTGGTTTACTGCTTTTAAGGGATTCTCGTCAATTTGCCTTTTAGGTGAGAGTACCTGAATGTTTTGGCTGAGGTTTTCATCAAAACAATGACTTATCATAACACAGAATGAGAAGAAAAAGGTTCATTATTAAACACATGGATTTAGTCATTGACAAGTAACGTTGCAGTACTATTTTCACACTTAACAAAAGTCAGTCCAAAGTATATTCTATAAATGTCTTGCAATATATAGCATTCAGACCTATATGAGGCTTCTTTTATTTATATGCATGTGTTAAGTGCTGTTGCAGTTCTGCATGTTGAATATGCATAAAAGTCAACAAATGCTTCTTTGCATGTATTATTAACAGAATCAAAACTATATCTTTTTAAGTCCTTAAATACACATTTCCTGATTTGCCACATATGCTTTAAGAATCGTAGTGTGCCCTATAAATTGAATATATGTATTTCCTGGTTACAGGATGCAATGCAATTAGAGATGAGTTTATCTTTCACAAGTATCTTTCATTGGTTTTAGTGTTTCCGTATCACTTTCTTGTGACATCACAAGTATTTCCCAGACATGCTAGCAAAATATGTCTGTTTAACAGTTAATATCCTTTATTTGTCCCTGTTTCAGTACTTGTATACTTGAGACAAGAAACTGAACTACTCCAACTGCTTGGCATTCAAACATTCACCTTTGAAATTACAGTATGACTGAGCATGCACTATCTTGACACCAAAGGGGATTTGTTCTTTTCATCCCAGTCTTCCCTGATGCTTAGAATGAGTTCCAGCTATTTCCCCCAAGTGGAATTTTAACATGGTCATTTTAAGACACTCATTCTTCCTGTCAGGCCCATAGCCTAGCCAGGCCTTTCACTCTAACAAAGCCCTATGTGTTCATTTGCATGTAAGACAGTATTAAATTACTCTACAATTCAAATATTTCAGAACAGGAGATGAGACACATAAGTAATATCAAATGCAGGAGGCAACTGTAACACATCCAATATGCATGACATAATTTCTTTTTGTTATTCAAATCAAAATGAAAAAACCCTCTCTTTTGTTATCTTCTAATTTAATAAATTATACCACTTTTCTTTTTAAATTTAATTCTCTCTCTGAAGAAGGGGCTTTAATCAAACATAGTGCAGCACAGAATATCACCTTCTCAATATAGCTTTAAAGGAACGCTGTTTGTAACATTTCAGATTTGCCTATCAGTTGGTATAAACTGATCAGCTTGAATTAGGAGGATTTGTACCAGCTGTTTTCCTCTATTTTTTTATACATTACATGGATAAATAGAACAACTTAGAGACAAAAAGCATGATCTTGATACAAGCTCACTAAAAGTAAAATGAAAGCTGGTAATTCACACTCTTAATATAAGCAGTGCATTCTCTATCATTTGATATCCTAAACCAAAACTGGTTGATTTTCTGAAATTAACGCTGTAGTCATCCACAATTATTGGACTCTGTAAAGAGATAGATCAGTAAAAATACTAACCTTAGGAATCAGACTATCTCTTTAAATGTTTTGTTTGATCTTCAAAAGAGTTTATGAAAACTGTTTCAGAAAACCTGCTTATTGTGTGTTTACAACTTTTTTGAAAAACGGAATTAACAGTATTTCAGTATGCAGCAGCCATTTTATATAGTAAGTCCTTACAAAAAAAAAAAAAAAAAAAAAAAAAAAAAAAAGAGGGAAGGTAAATAGTAAAAATTACTTAGATGTCTTTAATAAATCCACACTAAAATATATATCAATGAAATCCTCCAATACCAACTATTAACAATTTGTTACCCTTCTCCCCAGGTATACTTCAATTTACAAAAGGTCATCATGAAGTAAGCTTCTGTATCTAGCAGTTAAAAATTATAGAGGGGACAAGCTACGATACAGAAATTGTTTCAGGTCATAATATATTTGGAACAGATGTAATAAACACAAACTGAGTATTTGAAAGCTCCCTAATGTTGACCTCAATGGGGCTAATCAATAGCAATCAAGGAGAGGGCACTGTTCTGTTCCCCTCTGGGGCAAATGTTTCATTTTCTGCCAAGCCTGTTACTGCTAATCAGTACTGGGTTTGGCCTTATTATAGCTATCTCAATGAAATGCTATACACAAAATAACAACATTATAAAAAGATCTAAGAAGCATTCCTATGTCCTTTCAATAATATATGTGCTGCATGAACTTTTGAGTGAATAAATAACTACACAGTACCTCAGTAGCACAGATAAGTAAGAATGAGTAACCATGACAGATTTTATCATGTGAAACTGTAATAATTCCCCCCTCTTTCATATGCAACACCAGTTCAGATTTGACACTTGCCACTGACCTCAATCACTACTATTGAAGACACAGGATTAGCTGTGGTAACAAGTAGGGGGAAAAGATTGGCATCTGATATAAATCAGTCACTAGAAAAGGGTTTTGAAAAAGTGATTATAACTTTTGTAAAAGCTGGCACAAACAGAAATTATATTCTCTTAGAGAAATAATGTAAAATCATAAATACAGTTTGAATTTCAGCTTGGGAAAAGTCAGTGGAATATGAAATGCCTTTTGAAACCAAGCTGGGAAAGACCCTTGTTCATTCATATCACTTGTCTAATGTAATGAACTGTCACTTACACTTTCCTGCCTGTGACATATATTTGTCTATGTTGGTGTCATGTTCCTCCCAGTCCTCAGGACTGAAGATGTTGCAAGTAGGACTTTCTAGATATCCACCCTGGATCTCTACAGTCATGCCCATATCTCTTTTTCTTATAACTACCTTCTACTCCTAGTACTTTTCACTGCAGTGGATATTAATGTGGCTGCAGGAAGAGCAGGGTTTCATACTTAGACGATCTGTGGCTTTGGTATGCTGCCAGTCAAAAAGCAATAATAGAAACCCCAACAGGAAAACAGCAATTCTCTGTAGTTTATTGCCCAGTCAAATCTGAAGATCATTTCCTGGCATCAGCCATTGGTATTTTCCTGATGCCAGAAATTCTCCTCTGTCAGAGCTCCTACAAATAATGCAGGTATACAAGCTACCCCAAAAAATGGTGGCTCAAATAATGCTTCATAATGGAAACTGTTTCTTAACCAAAACAAAAGACCACTATACACATGATAAGAATGAGGTCTTTCCATTAGTTCTGCAATATTGGGCCACCTTGGAACTGGAAGACTAAACAGTTTTAATTTCTTTCTGTTTCCATTAAGATAGAACTATTATTTACACACAGAGTTTGTGATATTACATATGGAAGGTACCATATTATCACATAAAAGAGCAATGAAAAATCTTTCTGTTATTTCCAAAAAAAAAATTTGAAAAACTAATTATGTTAAAAATGCAGAAATACACTAAGATTTTCTGAAGTAATTTTTGGTGCATTAGCTACTATATCATATAGCTTTTAAAATAGCTATATACATTTTATTTTGTTATTTGTTTTAACTGTTAAAAGTCTACTACTTCTCAGCTGCAATGGGTACAGCTGTAAATTTTTATAGTATCTGAACCAGACAAAAGTGGCACATCCTAAATAGTTCATTTATTAAAGAGACATGACACAGAACCACCAGTCAGGAGGCTGATCATACGTTATGCTTCTGCACATAGACTATTTTGACTGGGAAAACTGAGGGCTTGGCATTCCTGGAAGAAGAACTGGTGTTGCAAATTAACAATTCATGGAAAGAAGAGGTCTCAGAAAGAAGAATGGGTCCAGGAAAGAAGGTGAAGAATTGCAAGCAGCAACACAACACAAACAGACACAACTTCCTGCCTGAGCTTCCCAGACCAGCAGTGATCTGCCTTCTCAGATGGGAAGTGGAGGCTTTGTGAACAAAACAAGTTAGTGAGTAGGTGCATGAGATAGCCAAGTAGAGTAAAAGCTCTAATTTTGTTGTTTCTCAAGTGAACCACAGCATCTGTAACCAGCATGGGCTGTTGTTTATTTGTGTAACAGTGTTTTTAAGGATTAGTCTGGCTTAAGAATGTAACATTAGAACAATAATATGGAAGGCTGAGGAAAAGAAAAAAAAATTAAAAAACCCTACACTCTACTTTTACATCTACATTTCTACACTGAAGTAAAGGACATTATTTTTCTTGGCAAAAATCCAGGCATAAAAGACTTTAGTAGACAGAGGATCGATATCACTGGAATCTCTTAAGTGATCTCACTAAAACTATAGGAATAGTAGAAGAGGTTGATAAAAGAGATGTGAATTTTGAGAATAGAACCACAGAATACTTCTTTCTTGAGCTACTAGATCTATATAGGATTGGTTTTTTGGTTTCATATGTTGAAATCTCTATTTATGGGATTTGTGGAGGAAAAAAGATAAAATGTGCTGAAATTCCCAGGACAAGTGTGCTTGTAAAATGGCCTTGGGTTCAATCATCAGTCAACCTCAGTTCTTCTGAAGTTACATGAATTGTAATTCAGTGACCTGAAAAGATCTTTCTGTGAATATGAAACACACATGATCTGAAGAACTTTTTATTGAATTTAGACACAGAGTTTGGGATCCATTTAACCTAAAGTAGTACATGAAAATTTGTTGTCTAAATATTTTTAGTAAGGTGAAGTTTATTTTGCAGTCAATGTGATAAATAGATAGCTGCATGTAAATGAGATTAATCTCCTTCTAGAGATGTTTATCTTTCTCTATAGTACGAAGGAATGTAGCAGTATCTTAAAGTCAGGTAGCTGGCTGTGAAATTTGTACTTTCTGTTGAAATGAGTCCCAGAATGTTAAAACAAAATCAATTTCTACAAAAGCTATTTTCTATTTTCTCGTTTGTCCATTCTGTATTTTGTCAGGAGAGTCTTTGAGTCTTATCAGTATACATAGGTTTTTTAAGCAATCCATGAGTAAGGACTTCGTAAGTGGAGCCAAGTCAGCTAATATGATGATTGGAATGAAACCCAACATTAAAGGCTGCAGGTTATACTTTAAAACCTATCCCCTTCTCGAGTGCTCTTATAGGGCTGAACAAAACAGAAGTGTTCATTTCACAAATATTTTCCTGGTGCTTGGCACCTGAAAATTAACACAAACATCAGACCTTTTAAAAGGCAATTGGAAGACATGATAGCACTGCCCTTTTTTCAGTAGTTGAGTGGCTAACAAAATAAATCACTACATGGTTTTATAGTATTCTTTATTTGAAGAATATGCATCTTGCACCTACCATAGTCAGTAGACTGTAAACTCTTAAAATTAAAGAAAGGCTTTGTCAAAAATTCCAGAACAGTAAAGTATATTCAGTATTTCTTGGGCCAATGGAAAATTAGGCTCTAGTCTGGTAGTTTAGGGCATTCACTTGAAAGAAAAGATCTGGGTTGCATTCCTTCTTTTAAGGTTAGTCTTTGCTGTAGATGTTAAGCATTTGATCATGTGAGAGTGGGAACTGCATTGTTGTCTTCTCTGGAAGTGCCTTAATCATGAGGCTACAGTCACACACATGTGCTTTCTTTATGTCTGGTAGATAGATGATTGATCCAAACAGTGAAACAACTTCAGCAGAAGGGATTCTAAGGAAGTCTTACCATAAGAGTCAATTAATAGACTAAGATAGACTTGGTAAGTGCTTGCAAGTCTAGACTAGTGTTTGGATAAATTTCCTAAAAAATTGTGTATATAGGGAAGAGGAGGTGGACCCTACATTCCACATCATGGAGGATAGATAGCAGTAACTAACATGAAAATGACTAAGCAGTGCTGCCACCACCACTAACACTCCACAGAAAGTAATGCTGTTCAAGGAAAGGTGTTTTAAGACTTTGGAGAGGCGTCCCTGCAGCATGGGAACTAGTTGCCAAAGGCCACAAGGCAACAAGAGGTAAGACATAGCCTTGCAGTCAATTCTCACTTGGACTGCTAGTCCATGTGGATGCCATTCTCAGGTGTTTTATCCTTCATGTATTGCATAAGAAGCCCATGTACTTCAAGACTACCTCTTGCCCCTAAGCAGAAGCAGGGTTTATGCAGTTACAGGCACGGTCCTGAAATTGTGGCAGTATCAAAATGATACTGGCAGCCACGGGATTACTTTCTGAAACTGTCTTGAACTGACTACTAATTAGTGTTTTGTTTGATAGCCTTTTCATAGCTGGATACAGATGGGTGAAAATAAACCACAAAGGGAGCACATTTTTGTTTACCATTAATTTTACTTAGTTTTGTACATGCCTTTGAGACGCTGCAGCAATCTTCTTAATTTGTTATATATTGTAAATTGATTAAGTTTATTCATTTGGGGGGTCATTTTTGTTACTTCTCACAAGTCTAATCAAATTAATACATTTTATAATGAGCTGAATCATGTGATATTACTCAAATTAATTTGGTGAACTTCTACTTTATTATAGTATTAGATGTCACTGAAGTTTACTATTAAATTTTCCAATGCACTGAGGGAGTTTTCCAGGTGGTAGAGAAGCAAGGCTCTGAGATGACTTGTTTTAAAATCAGGCCACTGCTACCACATTTACATGGAAAAAAGAAGAAAAAAATTTACAATAATATTTATATAATTAAAATTATGCTAAATAATTATTACAAAATAACCAGAAATACATAATTTTTCTTGCTCTTACTTTAATACTTACACTCATAAACCATAACTGGATTACAACACATGTGAGTGCTTCACATTTTCTGGGTCCAGTCATCTGTCCCTGCTGCATCCAGCATCTGTATGATGTCAAAACCAAGGTATGCACCTACTGAATGATGGTTTCCATGCACAGGAAACCAAGATGTATAGACCAGATGGAATTGTAGGTACATATCACTCCAAAAGACCAGAACTCAGGAAGGTTCTGTATTTTAGGAAGCAAATTTTCATTATTTTAAAGACATGTCCTTTTAGCCAGCAGCAGCGTTTGGGTTTTTTTTCATGAGATATGCAGTGCAGCTTTTGATTCTTTCCTAGTCCTTACAGGCTGATAGCCTCTTCTGTTAATAGATATTTAAGACATTTCTCAGCAACTGAAAGTATTGATATTTTGAAAATATCTCTTACAGACTGTTTAGCTACTGTTTTGGTCTCAAGTTCAGGCACTTAAAAATGTCTTACTACCTACAGATTAAATTAAAAAACTGGTTTTACCTAGAAACTAATCTCTTTAATCATGTTTTAGTGACTGAAGTATGGTTTTGTTTTCTCCTGGGCTTTAATTCACTTTCACTAACACAGTATTCTTCAGAAAAAGCTTGCTTTTGCCTTGATGAGGACCTTAGGACATGTTAATGCTAGCTCTCTGACAGGATGTAACAAAAACACTTCTGAGTGAAGCAGTTCCACTCCACAGGGTAGACTCTTATCTTGAATGTGTGATCAACCATGACTCCAGAATTTCAATGAGGAAATAGACTGTCATAGACCTGTGTGAGGGGCTAGCCCTGGCTATGCAGGATGAAAATCTTCAGTTCAAAGTACGTGTGCTTGTGCAGAAATGGGTCATTCTTCTCAACTGTACTGCAGCACTAGCAGCACAGTCAGTGGTCAAATTGCTGTGGTAGTAGGTTTGCAGTGTGACTCTTTAAGTGTTTTCTTACTTACTTACATTAGGAGCATTCTTGGAACTACAGTTTGCTTTCAGAAAACAGGGGCTTTGAAATCATGTTGAGGTCACTGATAGCACATATGTACTTTGTTTCCCCCTCTTAAACAGAACTATGTCTGCCAGGTAAACTGGGATAGCTCTCACTGCTACCGCAAGCACTGTCAGATAGAAAGGTCTTGCAAAACTATTTGAATACAAATGCAGTAAATAGCATATGAATAATTTGTGCCTGCAGCACCCAGTGGAAGGATAAAGAAAAATATATTTAGAAGGACAGACCCAGGGCAGTCTTTGCCAGGCTTCAGAGCCACTGAATATCTATCAGTGACAGCTGTAAGCATGCAAGGAATATGAGAGACCCTATGTATACTTATGTCTTGGTAGCATATACAACTTTCCTAAGTGACACACTGAAAAAAATGAAGATAAAAGAACCCAATGTAGAGCTTAACCAGGGAAGCAACACATGTTTTTAAACTATTTTGTACACAGCATAGATCTGAATGCCTACAGCATACCAGTGAAGAAGGGACTGCTTTAGCTCCCAAGGAGTGTAATTTTATGGCCTACACCATTGGTCTTTCTTTTTTTTTTTTTTGGCATCTTTTTAACTACAAACCTATGTTTATCTGTTTTGACTCATGAGTTACAAGAAAATTCCTTTTTTATTTTTAATTTAATTTGTTTCATCTGATTCTGCAATAGATTATTTTGGCATAAATGCAGTTATTGAATTCCTTTTTAGCTGGGCATCAACTTCATATAGTAATTCACTAAAATAATAGTATCTGAGGAATCCAAAGGAATATCACAATCAGACCAGCTACTTCTTAAATTAAAACAATTTCTTCCTAAGCCTAGGGCAAAGCATATAACTGTAAGGAAAAAATTGTCAAGCATTCAAAGGAATGTCCACAAAACCAAAATGACACCTATTGTTTGTTTCGCTGTTATTTAGTTTCCTTTTCCCTCTGTCAGAGTTTAGGGTCAGGGCAGCCCCTCAGACCAATAACAGACGCTCTCTGTTAACCCCCCTCCATCCCCAAAAGGGGAAAGG
>JANHGN010024812.1:0-22560 GCA_024605025.1 Megaceryle maxima
GGCACAGGACCCTTTAAGAGGAGGGGACGGACTGGATGGTTTGGCTAGGGGACAGTGCCGCTCCTCTCAGGGCTCCAGGACTGGGTCACTCGGGAGGCAAAAAAAAAAAAAAAAATTATTAAAAAAAAGAGAAGCCATCCCCACATTGTGCCCAGTCTGGGAGCGGCCGGTAATGATGCACCCGGGATGGCTTTGCCTGTTGCAGGGCTCCCTCCTCCTACTGGCCAGGGCGCGGCAGAGCCGCAGACTCGCCGGCGCCTGCCCGCTCCGCGGAAAGGTAAGCGCCGGCGCAGAGGGACTCTGCTGCCAGCTGCCCGGCAACGCTCAGGCTGTAGGGACCAGCAGTGCGGGGACTGCGCAGCCTTACGAGACCTTGGAGGGGTGGGGAGCGCGGTGGGGCGGTTTCTTTTCTGTGAGAGCGGTGGCGAAAGGGTACGGTGCGCCAGGTCTCCACGGCCGCGGCTCAGTCCGGTACCCAGCGGCTGGGGTGTGCGGAGCTCGGGCACCAAGGGCGCCGTAGATGGCGGGAGAGGAGCGGGGAGGGGAGGGTGGTTTCTCAGGGTCGTGCGCGAGGTGGGACGACCACTACTGAGTGCTGACAGAAGGATGTGACGGAGGAGGAAGACGCCGGCATGAGCCTCAGCAGGGCCTTTTTTTATCTGCACCGTGGCGGCCTGCGATGTTCGCAACAGGACAGGCTCTTTTGGACTGATAGTGACTTGCTATCATTCCTCACTGGGAGCGAGCGGCCTCTTGCTTTGCTGCTGAAAGCCGATCGTGGTGGAGCAGGCTTGGAACAGACAAATAGCTCTGATCTGAAAGTGGTTTTAAGTTCTGTTTAGTTTTGCTTATCCTCTAACCCCGTTAGCCTGACTGTAGTAACCGAGGGCAACACCGGCTGACCTGGCTCCTGTGGGTAGTAAGCACAGCTGAGGGTGTCTGGTGCAAGTTAGGAGTGATGTTCTGGTCAGTGTGAATGTTGTGAGCAAGGTGTAATTTCCATTAAAAATCATACACTGAGAAAAAGCAATTCATGCTGAAGTTTCTGAGATAAAAGTACCAGCAATTGTCGGAAGAGACTTAGGGAACTTTGTGTTAACGTGTCTGTTAGAGTTAACAGCCCATCCATGCTGTTTGTTGGCAGCTGCTTGGACCTGGAAGCAGCCTGACCCAAGATGCTTTTGGTATATGTGTCTCGCCATTTCTGGTTCTCCTGCGCGTGGTAGGGCTACCTCCTCCACGACAGCTATTCAGGGAGCTGGAAGCTCTTAGAAGTGCAGATGTGCTGCACTGGGGGTGGGGGGGGTGGGGGGAATGACAAAACCACAGTGGGTTCATGGCGGGATAGGTGTGAAAAAGATTTGCAACTGTGAAGAAGGTCTGTTCTGTGACCTTTCTTCTCTCTCTTACCTCCACATGCACCTATATGTAGCCCCTGGTGTGGGGGTCTTGCTGCCTCCCGTTAGGTATGCCAACCTCCCTGCAGCTGTAGAGGCTGAGATGTCTTTTAGGATTTAGGGCACTGCTGATTCAGCCATCTGCCAAGCTACCTGTGCCCCACTGGATGTGTCTGTCTGAAACTTGGGTTAGCTTAACCCTACCTTGGGGAACAGTGCCTTACCAATTTGCTTGTGCCTGGAACCAGTTTGTCACCTGGATTTGTAGATGGTCAGCCAGGACACTGCCATAAAGCCAAGGTCAAGCCTCTGGTGTGGGTGCTCCCTTCCCTTTGAGAGCATGAAGTGCAAATGCTGTGGGCTGGCATGAATCTATTTCAAGGAGCTAGTGAGAGTGAGAAGGAAGGGGACAGCCCATAGGAGCCTGAGCTGTAGGTGTCCTACTTGTGGAAATAGGTAATTCACTCTTTTGGTTGGAGACACAGGGAGTATTCCTCAACAGTCATTGACTGGTTTTCTGCCAGTTACCAGCAAAATTGGAGATGAAGTGTGTTAATGGTATCTCAGTATTTGCTGATGGTTCTGTAATTAAAATGTGAGACCACCTGAGTGCTGGTATTGGCAGGCTGTTTCCTAGTGTCCTTAGGACACTGGTGGTAGCCATGTTGTCTAGGAATGGCAGCATCTGCCTTATTTGCAAAGCTGTTGAATGTGTCCTGTGAATATTTACACTAACCCCTTGTATCTGCATCATCAGGGAAGGCTTTGTTTGTTTGTTTTTATCTTAATTGTTCATTGGATCTATTTTCTCACCCCTCTTTGTTACAGGTATACTCTTCTTTTTTCAGGCTGCCTAAAGCTTCTGTCGTTACAGAAACATCAGTTCTTGAAAGAGAGAAGCTGCTATTTTAAAGAATGAACATGGAATACTTCCGGAGGGCTTTCTCATCATCACTCCAAAATAGTTACAGTTGTAACTAAGTGTCCCACATCAGTCCTTTTTTAAAAAAAATTTTAATAGGAAAAAAGAAAGGCTTTGAAAACAGTTAATATAAAGTATGCTGGAATCCTTTGGGTTATATTCCAGTTACTAAGTAACGTGGTCTGCTGGTGCTTTCCTTTTGCTTAACATTAGAGTGTATGGGTAAATTTAAAACAAGAATCCAGGGATTAATAGCAGAATGCTTGTGGTAGTGGCTGGTTAGTATTTTATGATGCATTGTTCCTGTGCTGAAGGCACAATCTTTGCCCCAGTTAATATAAATGAACATGACAAGATATGACAAAGGGTAGGTAAGGGCAAGGGAGAAAGCGATACAGGGAAGGTTATAGGGCTGCCTGCCTGTGTGGAATATTTTGTGCCATGTGATCTGGCTTCAGCATCAAGAAAAAAAAAAAAATTAAGACAGTGTTGTTGTGGATTGAGAAGCAGTTCTATCCTGGGCTGAGTTTTAGAAGATGGGGCTCTGGGACCAAGTGGTGTGTATGAGGGTTAGGGATCCCAAAAGTCACTGAAGCCACATAGGGCACCTACCTGCACAGCAGAGTATACACTTTGTGCTGAAAAATGTAGTCTACATAGATGAGATAGAAGGTGGAAGGAAGCAGAAGTGATGTAGAAGGAAGAAGACAAGATGTAGGTTTCCCATGTCAAGTTCACACCTGTGTCTGGAGTTCACAACCAGTTCTTCAGTCGTTGGACAGCAGTTTGCATTTTAAGTCTCTGTTCCCCTATATCACCCTTGCTTTTCTTCTAGAAGTTCAGCATGCTGCCACTAGATGCATTCTTTGTTCCTCCTGTGTTTCTGCTGCATTATTTTCTTGATATTTACCATAATTTTATTCTTGTCAGTCAGTACCTCATTTGGCCAAATCTGAACTAGTTTCTCAGAAAGAAGATGACACTTTCTTTGATCCTTTTTGGCACTGCTCTTCCAGTAGAATCAGTTGCCTTACCTGAAATGATACCTGATACCTAACTAACACAGTACTGTTTGTGTACTTGAAGACTACAGGCTGCATCCTATGGTGGACCTATTTTCCTACTGGAAAGCAAGCTGTTGTTAAAATTAACAGAATTAAGGCCTGGGTTTTTTACAATCTTAGAATAAGAAACCTACTGGAAAGATAATTAAAATACCTCTCAGTCACAGCCTGTGTTCTGCTGTAGCAGACAGAAGGAAGGTCATGGGAGTTTCCAGTGCCACCTGTGGATAACCAGCTCTTTGATTAGAGAGATGTTGAGATGGGTTTCAGCTACTGATCTGCAGTACATCACTTTATTCTGCCTTTCTTCAAGGTCTTTGTGTTCTTCCTAGACCCTTCCTCAGCCCTTGAGGAAAAATCATTGATGTGTGCCATGCTTTTCCAGGATTTCTGCAATGCCTGACACTGTTGTGCCTTCATTTTGGGGAAGCATTGGCTGGCTTTGTGCCCTCATCGCATCTCACAGTGGGCAGTGGAGTTTGTTCCCTCTGCAACCCTGCTTGGGAAGAGAGGCTTTACCAGTCTTATGGTAGGGAGTAGATCCCATATGTCCCAGTGTGTTTTCTATGTGACTGTGTCAGCTTGAGCACTTACTTTGGCTTCTTCCTCATTCCCCTGCAGGCTGGGGAAAAGCCTTTCTCTTCCTTCTTTTTTTGTTCCAAGCAATTTTTTTGTTGGGCTGATACCCAGAGTCACTTCACAGATAGCTTTTTCTCACCTGGAGAGGTGAGGTAAGGGAGAAGGCACTATGCCTTAGTGCTGAGCATTCAGAAATACCTAGATTTAGGACTAGACAGTGGGAGGTTAAATGTGGCAGCAAACTGGGAGACCTATGTTCTCATGTGGGACTGACCCACTCTCCTTAGGTTGCCTTTCCATTTTTCCCCTTGCTCCTAGTTTTTCCCTCCACAAGTAATGCATTGACTACAATCTGTCATTTGGAGAGTAGAGACAGAAATGTGTATCTTCATCTATACGTGAACTTGACTTTTTTTTTTTTGTTAATCTGTTGAAGTGAAGTTCTGTTCAGGCACACCAAGGACTTTGTCCCATCCCCTCTCACACAAAGCAGTAGCAGACTGTTTGCAGGCATTTGGCACAGAGACAGAACAGTGCTGTGACTCAAGTCTCTGCCTCCTGAAGGAAAAGGAGATGTCAAAGGAATGTGAGGCCCTAGCATGTATTGAGTAGCTGTAATGCAGAGGTTTTGCGGGAAAGTGGTCTTTGTGAGTGCCCATTGTAGTATCAACTAGTGGTAATACCCAACTGCTGTTTTCTGGAGTCTGGTTCTTCAGACCTCTGGGGAGGTTTTCCCATTAGTGGTGAGAAACTTTGGCCTGTTCTCTTGGCCCTCCTGCTGTCTCCAGGCAGTTCTGAGAAAAGAAGTCTGGATGGCATTTGGGATGGTTTGCTAAGTTTGACTTGTCCGGTTGGCATGGAGGTGCCAGCAAGAGTGCCCAGTCACTCCATCTTGTGAGGCGTTAGTGTTTAGGACTATGTGAGAACTTTTGCTAGGTCTCAGCCTGCTTTTTTCTGTCTGTGCTGCAGGCTTTTTAAAGGAAGACTTTTATTACTCTGTTTTTGATGGCCTCTGTGATTTCCGTAGTGGTACGTAGTGGTACAATAACTGGCAGTATTACTCTACTTACACTATGCCATTATGAAATCTGGTGGCACTTGCTGTGCAAAAGAAGTGAGTGCAATGCCAAATACCTTTCAGTAGCCTGGAGCAGTGCTGATGATTTATGTTAAAGCTTGAGCCTTCTGTCTTGGTTTATTCAGGAGCTGAAATAAGTTTTATGCTGGCTGTTAATCACTTGTTCCTTATAATTGCTTGCAGTTGTGGCTGTTCTTGTGCACTGCCATGTACATGTTCAGGCCTGTGCAAAGTGAAGGAGTGTTGACCTCATGACCTCTTGTCTATCCCAGGTGCCTTTTCTGTCATTTTGCTTGCTTATTTTCCCTCTTCTTTTACTTTGCATATTAATTTTCCTATCTTCTTCCTGGGTCTATGTCAGATCCATATTTGCCTGTTGCCCTGTATCTTCTTTACCTCTCAATACTGCATCATGTTTGTTTTTCCCTCTTCCCATTGTCTTCAGGAGAGTTTTTATGGTCTATAATTCTGGAGTGCGTATCAGGACTGTCCTGTAGGATCCAGAGTTGTAGCAAGGTCTGAGATGTCTTTCAGACTCTCAATGTGCTGCAAAAGTGTCTGAAATGCTCTTTAGAGTATATATGGTTTGTCAGTCCATGCTAGTAAACTGGACTTTCGGTAGCACTTTGCTGGAGTGCTGCCTGATCTGTGGCCTGGGTTTGATGTAGAGAGCTGCTGGAAAAGGTTGTTCAGGATGAAGCACTGCAGAGAGTAGTCTTTAAGATTAACTTTTCTGACCCTTTCAGATTATCCTTTCTTTGGTATTAGAAATTAATAGGCAATTACTTCCCATAAATTCCTCAAAGCAGTCAGGCAGGCTTCTTGGATAACCACATAGTCTGACAGATGAGCTTAGAGTTATGTGCTGGCTAAAGGCTGATCAGGTGTTTGAGTGCCTCTTCAAGCCTGTCCTCTTAGACACGCAAAGGCTATGAATGCATCTGGAAGCACGTTGCCTTACTTAAATATGCAAAGGCTGCCTCTTCCTATCTGCACAGACAGGTTGAAACTGTGTCCATTACTCCAGAGCACTAGTAGGGTGCATGCTGTAGGTGATGGAGGTCATGCTTGCTGCTGCTCTACAGAGACTTTGCAGGATCCAAGCAGGATGCATTTTGCTCCATCTGCCTTCCTGTCTTGCAGGACTGCTTAGGGCTTGAGCAAAGCTCTATACTGTGGTATTTCTGGGGACATTGTGAGTCACATTTTGCAGTGGAACAAACTTAAAGTTAGACTGACTTCCTGGTGGATGTTTTTGAGACATTTTAAAAAGTTAATCTGAAGAAAGAAGCTTTTTCCTCCTCTGTGTTTAAAAGAGTATGCCCTGGAACTACAGGCCAAGTCTGGCCTGCAGAATTTCTTCCCTTATTTTCCAATGTATTACATGTGTTTCTCTGCTGCCTAAGATAGAGGATGACTGGGCTTTGTGCTATCTTGGCTGTATGTCTGTCTGCCATGTGCTACATCTCTGTAAAAATTAATTTCTACTTGCTACAGCTAGTCTGCCTGCCAGCTGTCTCTTGTGTTGCTTGTTTGTCTGGTGTCTCACTGAGCAGAAAGTTCTCCCTGAGATGCTGTGGCACCTCTAAGTGTCATAGTAGGTCTTTGATGAAAGACACCTTGCTGTGCTGAAGTGAGAGGTGTAAAGGTGAAGGTGATGAAACCCTGCTATACTGTTCTGCTCCAGCAAAGTGATGCCAGCTTTTGACTTGATAAAAGGTGGAAGCTGGATGAGTGTCTTGCCTGGAGCATGACATGCTTGGTTTGTGCTTTGCTGCTGGTTTTATAAGATATCTGGGTAATGAGCTAAGATGGTATTACTGGCATTATTGAGAAGACCCAGCATTGGCTTTGAGGAGAAGAAAGCCAAGGCAAATCTTCTTGTGTTTATAATTTATTAAGACTGAATTTTGATATCAAGTCCTGAGAAAAATGGTAGTCAAAGAGGACTCTGTGTGAACAAAGCCACTAGGGAAAGTCCATGCTGGCAAGCTGCTGAGCCAGGTGAGCTGCTGACTTAGCAACTTGTTTTCTTTTAGCCATGTACTGCAAAGGCACAGTGTAAATGTCTGTACTTACTCAGCTGTGTCTCCCTGTCCCCCAGCAAAGTGAGCTGAACTCCCTTCTGTGGACAATCAAGAGAGATCCCCCATCTTACTTCTTTGGCACCATCCACGTCCCATACACACGTGTTTGGGATTTCATCCCAGAGAACTCCAAGAAGGCCTTTCAGCAGAGCCATATTGTGTACTTTGAGCTGGACCTCACAGACCCTGACACCAACTCAGCACTTACTAGCTGCCAGCTCCTGCCACAGGGGAAGAACCTCCAGGATGTGTTGCCCCATAACATCTACTGCCGGCTGAAGCGGCACCTGGAGTATGTCAAGCTCATGATGCCATCCTGGATGACCCCAGACCAGTGGGGCAAAGGGCTGTATGCAGACTACCTCTTCAATGCCATAGCTGGCAACTGGGAGTGGAAGAGGCCAGTGTGGGTGATGCTTATGGTGAACTCTCTGACAGAGGTAGACATCAAGTCGCGAGGCGTGACTGTATTAGATCTGTGCCTGGCCCAGGAAGCGGAGCGGCTGTGGAAGCAAATGGGTGCTGTGGAAGCAAACGGGTGCTGTGGAGCAAGTGGAGCAGCAGTGCCATCCTCTCAATGGTCTGAACTTCCCCCAAGTGAGATGCAGTGGTGTGCATGGTGCCAGGCTGGCTGCTTATGTGGATATCTCAGCAGCAAGAGCACAGGCAGGGGCGTGGGGTAAGGCCTTTCTACCGAGAGACATCTGGGTGGATATGTGCATGTGCGTTAAATGAGCTGCAGCTCCTCCCCATCCTGCTTGCTTGCCCTTGTGGGAGCAGGTCTGGAGCACCTACTGCACTGCAAATTTACACCCTCACTTCTGCCCATTACTAGATTACCAGTACAGGAAGCTCAAGGAAAAGAAAAACAGATGAAGGTCAGTCTTATGTTTCGAAGCCAATTTCACAGTTCTTTCAGAACCTGACTTGTGAACTTTCATGGCTGGCAATTCTGTAAGTCTTTGATTTCAGAGCTTTGTTGTCAGTTTGTTTAGGCAGTTGAGTTTATTATATATTTTGTATAAACCAAACAAAGACTTTGAAACAGGCTTTTTTAAAATTACTTCCTTTGGTATTACTCTGCTGTCTGGGAATCTCCAGTATCAGATCACTTCTCTGTCTACCTTTCAAGTAAGCAAAAACATGGGGATGATTTACAGATTTATGCTGGGGAAAACAGGGACATGAAAACCATTAAAAAAATTTATTCCTGTGCAAGAAATGCTTTTTTTTGTTGTTGTTGCAGCAGAGTTGCACAGAGATGATTTACTTGTCAGATAAGCAAGTTTAGTGTTCTCTGTTTCTGCATAGGGTTTGCTCTTTCTTTCTCTTAAAACATGGTTGTACTACCTGCTGAGGAGGACTCCCAAGCCACTTAAAAGCAATATGTTGTTATTAGCTAGGTCCTTTTTTTGATCCATACTATCAGACAAGGCCTGGCTGGTTGGGTATGTTATTGCAGGTGAAGGTCTGGAAGAGTTTATTGGTCATCTCCATAGGGTTGCACAGTGCTCAATAACTGCAAAATGCAGAAAAAACTCAAGCTAGAGACTTTTTTCTTTTTGTAAAAAGACAGAGGAAAAAATAAATGAAAATCCCACACATACAACAGCTAATAAGTATCATGACTGACTGTCATGGGGTTCTCTTTCTTTGGCTGTATTTGTTCCAGTTTTATATTTATCTTTTGTTTTACGACTCTTACCTGCCAGATCTCTCTGTTCTTGCTGAACTCAGGCTGGCTGCCCACCCACATAGCCAGGCCATAAAAGTATCATTTCTATATAGTGCACAATGATGTGTACTCATTCTGTGAAATACTTTACTGCCTCTTCAGTCCCCCTCTCTTGTTCCAAAATCTATGCAACTTCAGGGAGTATGGAAAGATTAGTCTTTCTCCATGCGAAAGCCATGGTGTTTTATTTTCCTGTTTCATGCTGTTTCTATCCTAGTTTGTCTTAAAGACTTTTTTCACCTTCTTTCACAGGTAGTGCCTCTCTTGCTGAAATACCCTATAAGGATGTAGGTCTCATTCCTAAGAGCATCTAGAAGATAAGACCTTGTAGCTATATGTAATCTACCATTGCTGAATTCCATCGCTGGAGTTAGTCCCTCAGACCTCACATCTGTTCCTTTCATGTTACGCATGTGCTTAATATGTTTGCTGGATTAGAGGCATTAGTACTCCAGCCTAAAGCCCATGTAGCTTTGCTCTTGGCTCCAGCTATGGTGTCGTGAACATCAGTTAGGTAATGGCTCATAAAATGCGCTGACCTTGGCCTGTACCCTGCCATGCGCTTGTAAACAGGCAGAGCTTTTGCACACTTGGGTAGTGTCCAGCCTGTGTTTTTTCAAAGCCCAGTTTGAGTTTGAATACAAGACATCTGGATTTGTGTCTACCCTCTGTGTGGGTTTACAAGCTTAAGCATGTAAACACTGTCTAACTATCACCACTTCCTAGCCAAGACCCTGGCCAATTTGACTTCTTCAAGCATGGGACACTTGATGGAATAATCTACCTATTCTTGATTTGAGAGTCGTTTTCCCCATGTGTTTTTTATGTGTCCAGACCTTACCACAGCACTCTATTCCTTCCTGAGCATCTGAATACATGGATACATCTTCAAAAATAGTTTTCAAAGCTGCTTGGATGGCACTAGAAAGCAGGAAGGCAGTAAGGACTGATTGCTCCTGAAATCCTGGCTCCCGTTCTGGGACTGAGAACTTCAAAGTCTTTGTCTCTTGTATCTTTCAGCCACTTCCTCATACACCCAGTTGCAGATATGAAGCAAAGGCTTCTAGGATTGATCATTTCGCATTATTTAGGACACTAATTGTTCATGTTTCTACTCAAAGAGCAATGTCTGCAAGAAACAAAGTGCTAAAAAGATTCCTGCTTTACTCTAAAGGGTTTCCATCTCCTAAGTTCTGGACCACCAAAAGAACTCTGAGAGCGGTAGACTCTTGCTTAGCAAATGCAATCCGTCTGATATAACAGCAACGTAATTTTTCTTGCTTAATCTAAATACCTACTTTGGTGCAAGGGCTACACTTGATAGCCCATGGTATAAAGCTATTATTTAAGGACCAGACTTTAACTGTGGGCAAAGCAGGAAGCCGAGACACCACTGCATTGTGGAGAGGGGATTTGATTCGTTTGTTTTGTTTATTTTTTCTTTAACTTCCTTAGAAAGGTAAAAAACCAGCAGTGATGGCTTGAAATCAGGCCCAAAAGATGTGATAGGAAATCAGAGAATTGTACTAGTCTCCTCATTTCAAACAAGGAACTTTTTTGCTACATTTCATTGATCAAATATAATGTTTGTCTTTAATTTCCATGGTGATGAGGTCAGACCTGGCAGTGTTTCCATTCACAAGACTCTGATTCAGGTTCACCTTTGACAACAGCTGTAACAGAGAACCTTGGGGGAAGAAGGAGCGAGGAGAGGCATGCAGGGAGAGCTCTGGATGGAGTAGTTCAGATCCAAACTTGGAGCAAAGCAAAGTGCAGTTGCTTGATGAAAGAGCTTACAGAGGAGTAGAACTTGGACAGGACACTACTTGTGGTAACCTGGTTGCATCTTCTGCCCTGAGGGTGTAACTTCAAGATTTATTCATCAGAAACAGTCCTTCCACTTCTGGTGATGGGAACATCAGGGTTTTCTGCACATGATCTGGAGCTGAAACAACTGAATTGATCCTATTTGCATCTTTGGCTGCAGGAGTCGGTGACCTAGATTTCGTTTTGTTTTCAGTTTGTGTGTAGACACACCTGCAGCCTCCTCGTCTAGACTTGAGGGATGGAGGATGGGCTGGCTGGTGGGAACCAATGTAGATAAGACTTTACATTTCTATTGTCATAATTAGAGTTTAAGTAAGATCTTATTACCTACCTGAGGAGTTCAGGTTTCTTTCCTCATAGAGAGTAAGAGGGGAATTCTGTTGCAGATCTGCTGTCTCTGCATTTAGAAGGGTGGAGAGTTTATTTCAAACAGCCTGGACTCTGTGGTACGCCTTTGAAATCACAAATTGTGGCTTTTGCTGTGGCACTGGTTTGCACTGGTCACGTGCCATTATAAGCAATGTGGCTTTGCACTCTGTGCACCTATCAAATAGTTGGATTTTCCCATTAAAAATATCGTTTGCTTAGCATATTACACAGCAGAACCAGAAGGTATCAGGCAGTAAATGTGGCTTTTTCCTCTCAGCTCCCAAGGATGTCCCCTTGCCTGTGGCTGGCTCCCAGCATTACAGTGTGAGCATTCTCTTTTCCCAGTTAGTGAGGGCTGGGTGTTGAGGTGTTTATGCCACTCTGAGAGTGCTCATGACTGGGTTACCCCACTTTGCTCTGACAAGTCAGCAGAAGGCTGATGAGCTGGTTGCCAGGCACACTCCATGACACTTGAGGTAAGAGTACTGTTGCTGCAGAGGAGCATAGCCACATCAATGGGCTGAGAGAGGTCCTAGGCATCAGAGGATGGATACATTTTGGAGCAGCTCAGCCAAGAGTGAGAAGTGTGGAGGAGGGATAGGATGTGGGCTTGGTTTGTTCAGCTGCTCAGGCAGTCAGATACCTTTGTGCTAAGCTTTAGTCTGCACTTTCAGAGGTCTTGGTGCAGATTTACAGTGATCAGTCATGGTGGCCTGACACTGGCTCCACCTCACGCCTGATCCTGAAGGCTCGCTACTTATTGCCCATTACTAAACACAAAAGTGTGGCTCTGTAGCTGCCAGCTTTCTCCTTGTAGAGCAAGGTTTCAACCAGTCTGGACAGCCCAACAGCACGTGCCTGCAAAGCTGTAGAGAGTAATTTCCTTTCCAGTCTAAAAACTGGACTGCTATGTTCTCATCCTCCTATCCAGCAACTATAGGACTCCTAGGCCTTTTTGTCCCAGCTTAGATTGCCAGGTCCATGGATCCACTTGGTTTCGGTGTCCCAGTGAGAGGGTTTATGTCCCATGGCAGTTGTTCTGAAGACTAATTTTTAGTTCTTTTCAACAAACCTGGACACATTAAGTCTGAGAATACAGCCAAGCTTCAGGTCTCAACTGTATTATTTTGTGAGGGTTTGTATTCCACCAAAAAGCCTCTGGTATCCACTTCCTCTGTCTTGTGTGGGTGTTACAACTATAATCAGTGTAATCAGAATGTGACTGTTCCTTTTTGTTAAATGAAGCAAAGAGAACCTGTTGAGTTTTCCCAGGAGGGCGCATTTTCTACTTGTTAACTATTCCCTCAGCTCTTTCCAGGCATATCAGCACGGAATCTTAGAATGGTTTGGGTTGGAAGGAACCTTTGAAGGTCATCTAGTCCAACCCCCCAGCACTGAGCAGGGACATCTTTAATTAGATCAGGTTACTCAGGGTCCCATCCAGCCTGATCAAGCATCTGTAATAGGTCATGGCAGTCTCGTGTGCGCTTGGCACAGAGTGGTGTTTCACTGTTTTCATCTTACATTTTTTATGCATCTGTGTTTGTCTGTAGTTCTTTCAGGCACAGTGGTTTTCTGAGAGCTTATACTTGGAGGATTCAAAGTCCTTTTCACCCTTGCTGCTTCCCAGGAGAGAGAGAATACCCTTGTTGTTGTGGTCTAGTCCCTCTCTCTCCTCTGTGGCCAAGAAAAACTCCAAGCCATGCAAGATAGTTGTTTTAACAAGAGATCCAGATTACACAGCACCTATGCTCTCTTCCCCTAATTATTTTGCTCTCTTGACCTTGTCTGCAAAGTCCATTAATGCTTGTGTTGGGGTTTGTTGGAGTTTTTTGGCCCTCTTGTTTTGTTGACATGTATGTTAATTGCTGTATGGCATGGAACTTCCCCTGCAGAGGTTTTCAGTAGCTTACACATCAGTTTCTCATCTGTGTTTCAATTTTCAGGTCTACTATTACCTTTTCTGTTTCCCGTGTCTTCAGTATGTGATGTGTTAGTTTTTATTTCTTTAAATTCCTACTGTCATAAGTAGGACTCTATTCAGAAGTCTGTGCACTGATGATAATGTCTTTAACAAATAAGCTTGAAAGCTTACAAAAAGCTATCAGGATTTTTGGAATGGGTATGTTTTCCATTATCCTTGTTGACTTGCAGTTTTATATAATCCTATGTTTATTTCCTATAATTTTAATAAAGGCTTTTATTAGCTAGTTAGAAATGTTGATTGCAAGTAGTTACAAGGAGGCTGAAACATAATTTTAAGATGTCTATTGCTTTACCTGGCCTGATGCAGAAAGAGAGTAGCAAGAACAATTCTTCATTGTTTTAGATACCAGGGGAAAGATTGGGTCCCTCAATAAAATTATTATTAGGCAGCAAACTTACCAGGTTAGTGCACGTCCACACAAGACATCATTTATTTCCAGCAGGCCTGTAAGGATACTCAGACAGCATGATCTGTTTCAAAGGAAATAGACAGGTGAATGATGGTCATGCCACAGAGTCTCATATATGTGTCCCAAGTGTCATTATTGTCTTAAGACATCCCTCAGCCCCTGACAGCTTGGATTGAGGGCAGCTGCAAGGGGAAGAGCCACTTTGTAGGTTCTCTGCCATTACTGGAGATAGGGTGCTGGGCTTCTGAACTACTGGGCAGATGCAGGAAGGTCATTCCTAAAATGTAATTGATGCTGCATTTCTCAGAGGGGTGGCCCAAGTGGGAAACTGAAACAAAGGGCATGACCTTCAGAGATGCTGAGCTATGCCAGCAGTATTGCTGGGGACAGAGTGGTTGTAGCCACCTGGGCCTGGCTAAGTGTTCTGTGTTGGACTGTCTTGGTGCTAGGCTCTGCTGAGAGTGCTGGTGGCTGGCTGCCCATTTTATTTCCTCTTGGATGACCAGCTTGCTTTTGAGAGAGATGCCAGGGCAGACTGGACTACTAGGCTAGAGTTGCCATCATGCTTGTGTGTGCTGTGTCCATGAATTCAGCAACTTTTCCTACTGAGCTGCTGGGTGAGATGGTGCTTCTAGGGGTGCAACAGCACTTTTCCTTCCAAAGTGTGACCAAGACATGTGTGATGGTCCTGCATGCAGCACCTTCAGTCCAGATTATGTCCTGGGTCACTATGCGTCTTTCCAGTCTCCTGGAAAATGCAGGCTCTGGGGATGGATGCTTGCACACTCAACCTGGGACTAATGACAGTAAAAGTTGATGCTCAGACAAAAAAAATGTCAAGCACCACTGTCTCCCTGGGAACTGGAGGTGAGCTTGGAAGTTGGTAAGGAACAAATTAGCCCACCTAAGCTTGGCAAATGTACCTGCTGGAGCACTCAGGTGTCCACATTTCCTTCCTTTTCATGGGCCTTACCTTTTTTTGAGCATGTAGAGGTCAAATGTGAACAGACAAGCATGTGGGAAGTGGATTTTGAAGAGATTTGTGCAGGGATCCATCCATACAACCGATGTCAATTAAACCCAAATGTCTAACATTGTTTAGTCTACAATTTACTGTAATCACAGTACTATCATATAACTGTGTAAGGGAAGATTTAAGTAGCTGGGCTTGTGCATTTCTCAGTCTCTTTGCTCTAACAAGATTAGTAGGATTGTTGGCCAGAACTCAAATTAATCTTTGACTAAGAAAGATACACTGTTTCAGACTTGACTTACATTAAAGGCCTCTTAAATGCATTACAGGAACATTTTAGCAAATGTTTTTGTTCTTTTGTTGGGGGGTTTTTTAATGGCAGATTGTCATTTTGTGTTGATCTATTTTGCTCTCTGAGCATGGGTCTTTTTTTTTTCACATAGACTGCATCATCAGTGAACTCAGTGCTAGAGTCTGGTTTTTGTCTTGTTTACCAAAACCTTAATTTCTGTGCGGACTACTTACAATTTATGAGTGTGTCCCTCAGACAGTAATGAGGAAAAAATGTTTGTACATCTTTATGAACCATCAGGCTGTGAAAGCTCAAAGCAGTTGGGTTTGCAACTGTGCATCAAGTCTGGATGATTTTGCTGCAGATAAATTGATGCTGCCAGCTGTTAATTGATACAGACAGCAGAACCATCCTATGGATGTTGCTGTCTTCCAAAGGTAAAAGCTGAGGCGCTGACTGCTGTTGCTGGTTATATCTGGTGGTGAGGTATCCTCGTAATATCTACTTGCAATAGCTGTAGTGAGACACCCCACTGGGACATGTGGCGCATGGAGAGAGTGTAATGCTTTGTGGCTGTCTTGAGAGCAGTCCAAGTATGGCTAATTTCACCTTTCAGAAGTGGCATTTTTTGGCTTACTGGGATGTCTCACAGGACAAGTCATCCTGCCCCCACCAAGGAGATGGATTTCATGGTGTGCTTCACTTGGCTGAACAAGGAGCCTGCTCTGAGCATGGCTCAAACCTATTTTTGCTCACTCTTGAGACAAGGCAATATGGGACTGCATCATTACCGCTCTCTGGCTTTGCTTTTCCGGAAATTTGTGCCATTTTGAAGAGCTTCCTGCAAGCTCACAGGGAGTGTTTGGACTTCTGTAATTAATACCTGAAGCTGTGAGCTAGCAGGATTGCTGCAGCCCTGTAGTGATGTGCTGCTGGATGAGTCCCAGTGCAGGGTGTTATTGAGGACAACTACTGACACTGCAGCCCTGGATTCCTCTGATTCAGTGTAGGGCAAATTTTCATTTGTTTACAAAGTAAAAGCTTTACCTTTGCTAGGGGTCTTGGATTAACTGGTTAAAGATTTTTAACTGCTGAGAAAATTTGAACTTGCATCTGAACATTGTCATAAGCATCTTCCTGCCTCTCTACCTTTCATCAGACCATTGAATCCTGCCCCACTGGCAGACCTGAAGAAACAAGATGAAAAGCAGATTTTGTTAGTGCTTTGGGCTTCTATTCTACTTGTTTTTCAGGGGAGCAGCTGGCTAAATCACTCAAAATCCACTGGTCTCTTTCCACAGTGTTACTGCTCTGACATGGACCCAGAAGGACAGGTAAGTTATGTCAGAATCCAATGGTAAAGAAAGCTAAAGCAAATTAGTTTTATACAGCTGTACAGGATCAGCACAAGAGCTAACTCTTCTAGGTCCTTCCCTAGACAAATCTCAGGGCTGTGAAGCTTTGGGAAAGCTTGACACTGTGGTTGCTAGCCTGCTTGACCATAGCTGTGCTAGCATGGAAGACATTCCCTTAGCTAGTGCTAGACAGATAGAAGTTTGCAGCTGCTGTTCTGAGCTCAGTTTTGAAGCTTTTGCCTTATTCTAACAAAAACAACCCCTTCTCTTGGGTATGCAGCAGTTTGACCACCTGTGTGTATTGGTTAACCTCAGCTTTGTGATATCCTGTGCCTTTAATCATAAAGGAACTCCTCCTGACTTCCATGTGTGCAGGGGAAATTCCTGCTCCTTGAATTTCAGGCTATCTCCCAAAGTGTAAATATACCAAATTCTTCTGTAGCTAGCTCTTTGAAAGAGGAACTGAAGTTGGTAAGCCTGGTAAAATGGTCTCTGGGGATTTTTAGGGCTGAGATTTCTGTACTCAAGGAGCTGCAGACATCCTGAAGTGAGTGACTCTCCTTGAGACTATGGTGGTTACCTGGTAGATGGGTAGTGTACCTTTCAGTCTTGCACTGATGAGAGGTGACTAAGCAGACCCATTCCTCCCAGTCTGTCTGCTTGCTACCAGCCTCTCACCAGTCTGTGCTCTGTTACAGCTTGAGTGTTTCAACAAACTGCACTGGTCAAATGCATTTCCAGTTTCCTAAGTGCTTGCACAAAGGCTTGACCCTGCAAAATGCAGGCCTGTAAGGAGTGTTTGGGAGCTGCTGCTCAAGGCATTACTGCTGAAACAATTGGTATAGTATGGCCAGAGTCTGGGCTCCTGAACAGCCTCTGCTGCTCAGACACTGTTCAGTAACTTTTTAGGCTAGGGTAATTGATTCCAAGTTTCATCCCTGTATGAATTTATAAGGCCTGTTTTATTAAGATAAATGGGCTATTGTTAGAGCTGAGTCCAGTGGGATTAGTTGAATGTTTGGAATATTTCAAAATAGAGTAGCTACAGCCATGCTTTCTAGGAAGGATGAAATGGAGAAAGAGAGGATGACATCACACATTGTTTTATTTGCTGTAAAGTTGTTGGTAAGAAGACATGGAAAGCTTAAGGTTGTAGCTGATCTACTTCTTTCGAGTATTGCACATGCCTGGGTGAGCAGCTCATTGAAACTTCTATAACAGAAGAAAGAAAAAAATTATACTTCTTTTTAGGTATTTCAGTAATGTTTTTGCACCATTGGAAGAAACCTATACATCTAAAACACATATGTGTATAACATGATACCTAGAAGATAGCACAGCTGGCAATTTCAGACCTCACACAGGTTAATAAAAATGAATTAATTACTGAACTGAAAAGGATGTTTGCTAAGGTACAAGTCATTGTGACTGAACTTAATTTTCTATGTGAAAAGGGAATATTTAGTCCCAAACAATAGTATGTATGATTGGTGATTTAAGGGGGCCAAATTTCCCCACACTGAAAATAATTATAGGTCAAATAAAGTGGGAGGAAGAACTTTTGCATAAAAATGTGAATGATGATTGGGCATTGTTCAAGAATCCTGTATTAGGCTCTTGAGAAACCCCAAGTCTGCATTTTCAAAGATGAATTCTTTAGTTAAAAAAAGCTGGTTTGGTTAATGCAGGAGATGAAAGCAGCAATAAAAAACCCGAAATACAATGAAGGGAAAAATAGAGGAAGCAACATGGACAAGTAATCTGCAAGGAAATGCAGACAATTGATGAGAGAACCTCATCATTTTTTCAGGACCTCTGAAAAGCCTTTGAGCAGTGTGTTTGGAACAAAAAGGAGAGATTCTTTAAATGTATCGGGGATTCATGAAATCTTAGCAGCGATACAGGCTCCATACTGAACAGTTTTGCAGAATTGTTAGTTATGAAAAAGAAAAGGCAGAAGTGACTGGTAAATACTTCTTGATGTTCAGAAAGGGGAAGACTGTATATTCATAGCTTGGTCATATAGGAATATTTTCTGCTCCAGTAAGAAATTACTTCCAGTAATTAGGAAAAATATTAAATATCAATGTATTTAAATGTACAAAACATTAACTTACAGTCCTGAATACTTAGAGACTAAGCCAAGGAACTCTTTGAAGCACTAATATAGGTTCTGGAAAAAATTCAGGGCAGTGGAAAACTAATCTATCAGCATTATTCTCAGGCAATGAGTGGATAGCTTGTCATTCTATACAAACTCCAGTTTGCTCAAAGCATAAAAAGGCTGATAGGCTTTGCAGGTGGTAAAGAGCTGAGAGAAAGCAGGATGATGCTAGCAAATTTCTCTTGAATGGGAAACTGGCCTTGTCAGACAAACGCGATCCCACTTCTTAAAAGTATGATTTTTGGTGATAAAAGTTCTTGTTTTGACATAATTATACATAGATTCAAAGGCTTTTGACTTTGTTCCTGGTGTTACTCTGCTATAGGGCTACACAAACAAAATCAAAAGTGGCTTATTATAAACAGACCAGAGGAAGTGATCATTCTCATAAAATGGCTGCAGATGGAGAGTAATGCTTCACCAGGGAGGAGGGAAGCTAGCGATGCTCATGAAACAGTACTTATGGTATCTGTTCCTGGCCCTGCATTACCCAGTGGCTTTGTTGATGATTCATCTACCAAATAATTTGCTCAAACATGGAAAACCTGCAGATGGAGGAGAGGTAAACAACAGGTTAGTTTGGGGAGCAGAGCTGTGTCACCTGGAAAGCTGGCTTGTCTAGTGCTATTAAATGCAGGGCTGTAGATCTAGGCACAAAGCATGGAGGTCAAACTATCAGGGATGGAGGCCTTATCTGGAATATGTTGATGGTGCAAAGGACTTGGAAGATAACTAACATGACTACCAAGCCTGGTACTGTAGCTAAGATGGAGATTGCAGTCCTCAGGTGCGTGGTAGGAACAGGGGAGAAATGTGCTGGGGAGCCCAGTGCAGGAATGCTGCTTAGTCCTGGTGTCAGCACTTCAGAGAGCATTGAATAATTTGAGCAAGGTCAGAAAAGAGCCACACAATTAATTTGGTACCTGAAGACCATGCCTGTATAACTGGAAAGTAAAGAAGTGTGATCCACAAGGTTGTAGAGAAATAAGTAATTTCATGAGTGTGTTTGGGTACCTCTCTGAGGAAGAGACAATGCAGCAAAAGCTCCAAGTCCAGTGGCCTAGCTGCTGAGGATGCACACTATAAGAATCAATATAATTTGTTTCAAGTGAAGGCAATTTGCCAGTTGAACAAATTTCCTTAGGATCTGGTGGAATTGCTGTCATTCAGGCTTTAAATCACTACCAAGTAGCACTTTGAAACAGAAAAGATTGCTAGGTAATGTTCAAAGGCTGCTAATTCATGCACAGAATCAATGTACCTTTTGTTCTGTCTTACAAAATACCAATTTGGTATATTTTGGTGTTTAGATGACTGCAATTAAGGCTAGACAAGCAATTTCAAGCAGTTTCAGATTTTTTTAATTGTTTGGAACTTTTCTGGAGATCAGGCTGAAGCTTTGTAAGTTTGTTGTCAATGTGACTGTCTTTACGCTAATACGCAATTATACTTTGTGGTTTTAAAGGGGTGGGTTCTGTGTGGTTTTGGTTGTGGGTTGGTTGTGGTTTTTTTTTTTTTTTTTTTCTGTCTTGTTTTGTTGTTGTTTGTTTGTTTTTTACAATAAGACCTAGGACAAGAAATTATTCTAAAACAGAGGCATTGTGACAGGGACAGGCAGGAGTAGGGATGGGTCCAAGATGTGTGCTTTCTGCTGCACATCCGTTTCAAATGGGCTGAGCTTTTAGGAGCAGAGAAACATCACCATCAAGCAGACAGGGTCTCTTGTGTGTTTGAGGTTCTGGAAGCCTTTGTTAGCAAGTTCTGAATGCCCTCAGGCATCAGCCAAATGTGTGTGCATGGGTGAGAGTGAGCAAAAGACTTGCAGGGCTGCATTCAGTGCTACAAGTGCAGAGGAATATCCCTAAGGAGCCATCACCAGCTCTTCTGGGCTCTGTTTACCTGCTTAACAAAGAATAAAGTGGAACCATAAAGGCATAATGCTGCCTGGAAGCTACATTCCTGTTCAGGCTAGGCAGGGGTGGGTACTTAAGAGTTCAATGCCTTGTTCATCTCAAAAAGTCCCTGCCTTAACCTCCGTGATTTACCTCTGTTCCAGGAGTCTGTAAAGGAGAGAGACTGCTCCTTGTCCCCGGACAAGGCAGGGGATGTTCCCTAGGGCATGGTTGCTGCTGGCTGCATCACAGGTGGGCATTAAGCACCCTGCCCTGCAAGTGTATGGTATGGCACTGCTCCCCTTACGTTCACAGAAGTCCTTAGCATACCCTGTGCTGCCAAGCAGAGGACTGGGAATTTAAGTGACAGCCCTTGCCATTGTCTCTGTCAGCTTGTCATTGATTTGTGGTGCTGAGCACAGGGAGCACCAGGCAGATGAAGAGTGATTTAAAAAGCACTTGTGTTGCCAGGTCCCTATAAACTGAGACTATCCTGGAATGCAAGACACTTGTGGGTGATTATGTGAAGATGGCTTGAGTTGGGCCCCAGAACAGTGTTTGTGGTAGTTACTGGGACAGAAACAGAGTAAGGGAGCCTGTGATGCATACAGGTGGGAAACAGGCATCAGTCATGCTGGTAAGTAGCAGAAGTCACTCCTCTTGTTCATACTGTCCTGTGAAAGTTACAGCATGTCTGCACAGAAGTGTTGTAATGAATCCTCTGGGAACAATCTAGTTTCATTTGCCTAAAATTTATTTGTTATTTTAGGCTACTTCAGTTTTACATTAAGAGCTAAAATTTCCAGGCTGGATTCTTTAGTCTGCACTGAATCTTGGCCAGCTGGCCAAAGCAAGAGTTGGACCTAATTATTGCTGCTACAAAACCGTTTCCAAAATGTCATTGTGGTGCCACTGTTACAGACAACATTGTGAATAGGTGGGGATGTCTATTCTGTCCTCCCTGTGTTCTGTGAGGATTGGGAACTTGGCCAGATGAATTGCCTTGCTCAGGCAGTCTTCAGCCTTGTAGCATTTCAAGGGCCATTAGTATTTTGAAGACCTTTCTTGAATGCATCTGTTCCCCGTTGTGGTGGACATGGGAAGCCAGGTCACCTGCGTAGCAGCTTGTTGTCTGTGGCTGCTAGAATGCAGTATTTTCAAAGCTTACAGAAGTCATGATCTCACTAGGGAAAGTCCTTGGGAGAAGGCACTGCCTTCTTTTTCTGTGCCATCATGTGTGATTGTGACCTGCAGTAGCTAAGCAGACATTTAAAATTTAGAGGAATTGCATCCTTTGGCAGCTCAGGAACCTAAGCTAATCAGAGGCAGTGTGACTGTGACACAGGAGAAACAGAGGTGTTTCCAGACACCACTGTCTTTAAGAGATGTGTGCTGGGCCATAATCGATGCTTCTATATATCCTCCTGCCAGCAATGTCTCTAAGGAGCCACCCTGCAGGCTTTTTTTCTGAGCCCGGTGCTGGTAGCTGTTGTTCTGAAAGGGGTGTGCAGGCCTGCGTGCTGGCATAAAGGAGGTTCTCAGGCAGTGCAGTGAAATGATGCTGGTGACTCAATAATACCTGTCTAGCCTATACAGTTGTGATCCCAGGTGTCCCATGTTTTTATGTTCTTGCTCTTAAGATAGGTGCTGGAGATGTCTTGAGAGGCTGTTTCTCCACATCTGTGGAAAATGATTAAGTGGCTGTAGAGCTGTTGCATGGTGCTAGATCTCCCTGAACAAGAGGGGCTTACCATGTGATGCAGAGCTAGAGAGGTGGATCCAGAATGTGTCCCCCAAGCCAGAATAGGCCTGGCTTAGGAAAGACTGTGAAAAATGAGCTCTCGGGTAGTCCTTGAAAGGTCCTGTGTAGCCACAAACAAGGTAAGCTGCTTCAGTTCTATTCTAAATCTTGCAGCGAAGCTGCCCTGGTCTGTGGTGCCATTTCCCTTTTCCTTCTCTGTGACTAGCCCTGAAGCTCACAGTCTGGCAAAGAGCTCCCTCTGTGTGCAGACCAAGTTGGCCAAGGGTGAAGCAGGTAAGACAATGGAAATTTGAAAGGTACTGATAGTCTTGTCTTAATGGATTTTGTGAAAAGTCAGCTGCTGTTTCTTGATGCAAAGCTTGGGTGAACCAGGAAAGGATCTCCTGCAGGCATCAGTGAATTTCTGCCTCAGTCCCTTTAGAAGAAATGGGAAAAGTCCTAGGAATAAATATTGATATTAGATCTCTTTATACAAACATGGCACCTGTTGGCCTCATGTTGAATGCCTCTCTCTGGAAAACACAGCTGGTGTACAGTGAGTTTACAGCTGTTCTTCTGTGCAGGTGGTGGGACTGGCCTTCACAGAATCACCGCAAAATCACAGAAGTGGTATGGTTGGAAAAGACCTTTAAGACCATCAAGGCCAACCTTCACTTTGTATCCCTCCC
>JANHGN010024813.1:8588-18819 GCA_024605025.1 Megaceryle maxima
TTTTTTCTGTTTAAAACTTATATGTATCATGAGTTGGTTTCATAAATTTCTCAGATAAATTCCAGAGTGTTTCTTAAAGCTTTACACCAGTCTTATAAACTATAAATACATTTTTATGAAGGTTGCTTGTCTTTCTTTCTTTCTTTCTTTCTTTCTTTCTTTCTTTCTTTCTTTCTTTCTTTCTTATTTTTTTCTATGTTTATCTCTACCTTCAAGTGAAACAGAAGAAGATGTTCATAAAGACAAAAATTCCATTGTTTATACTGATCTGCACAGACTAGGCAGTGGGGGGAAAAAACTATGCATCTGTTGAATACAAATGAAGACAGCAGGTTGGTATGTGAGTACTTCAGTTCTGAAGCTACTAGTCATTTGCTTTGAGCAACTGAAACCTAACTCTCCTTCTCCCGACCTCTACCCCCCACTTCCCCCACCATTGGACAAACTTATGAAAAACACGGTGACTTCTCAAAGGTGGCTTTACATGGAATTGCAAAAGCTGATGCACACAAGCTCAGTCTTTACCCATCTGAAGCAGTATACTTCCTCAGACCTAAGTTTACCTAAGACAATTTTGTCCTAAACAGTCCCTTTTAGCTGCTGTTAAAAAGCCTTGAAACTCCATAGAGTAATGTTGCTAACGACAGGGAACAGTGTGCCGAAGCCTAGAATTAGTGTCCTTTAAGGGTTTATTATGGTGGCAAAACCAACTGTTAGCAGAGGTCCCTTGTGCCCAAAAGGTCTATATCGTGCTTCATCAAAGGGGAGTTTCACAATAAATTGTGAAAATTGGAAGGAGAAGAGGAAGAAGACAAAAATCAACATCCCAGACTTCAAACAAATCTTGCTCTCCATTTTTCTTCCAAAGTGTTGAATGATACATGACATCATATGATGTGTGGTAATTCTCCCTTCTCTATTTTGAAGGGAAAAAATGGGTTTTATTTCTGAGAAAATGTATTAAAGCCAAATTTTACTCTCAGTCACCCTGATACCAACCCAAGTACCAAAAATTCAAATGCAATTCCTCTGGATTCATGCTGATGTAATGGAGAACAGAATGTGGTTCTTGAAAAAGCAGCTGTCACCTTATGGAAAACTTTATGAAATATCTTATTTGGAAACAAGTATTCTTCTACGCAATGTTTTTTCCTGTACTTCTTTTCTCTTATTCTTTCTTTCTGAAGACAGTGCTTTAAAACAGAATCACTGTTGTTTCTTAAGAATTTATCTGTTTCTGCACTTATTCCCCACCTGACATCATAATCCCCTGTTTGTGACATAATAAGAATTTTTTACAATGACCAATTGTTATACTACAAGCTGGGCTTAAAATCTGATCCGAAAAATGCATTTTACTCTGATATCTTACATAATGTCATATTAACTTTCAGCTCAAGAGATAATAATTTCAACCAAGTGACATCAATTAGGTTTTCATACAAGGGAGTGGTACACTTGATATAAATCTCTAGAGATATTTCCCTCCGGAGTTTATGGTTTTATGATTTGACCTTTAAAAGTATTTCCACTCTCTACCCAATGCGTGGTTATGCAAGTTTAATGATTTTGCCAAAGTAGAAAAACATTACGTATACAATTCAGTCCAGTCTCCCACAGGAGTTACAAGTCGCAACAAGCAGAAGCTTAAGAAAAGGAAAATGAAATGCAAATATATTTCTCATGAATTGTTCAATGAATTTTAGATACCATCATGTTTTATCAGAATAACCTGAAAAGCAACATCCTTTTTGACAAGTGCTGAGTGAGTACCCTTCTAAAGTTTGCAGTCTTATGTTTGAGGATACAGTTTCATCCTGTATTTTTTCTCTGAATTTCAGTGGTTTCTCTGTTCATCCTACCATCTTTGGCAGCTTTAACTGAAGTTATTCATAGGTTTCAAATTATGCACATGCTTTGCTGGATCTGTGCCCATGTGTGTTGAAATTTTTTTTTATGTGTAGGACAGCTAGCACGATCCAGAAGCAGGGAGAGCCAATTTCTGTTCTTTAGTGCACTTTGAACTTGAACAAAAGACCTCTGGGAAAAATAAGAATCTAGGAGACAGGTTATCAGATTCTGTGTAGCTTCAGCCTTCTCTTCTTGACAGCTGAAAACACTTGAAAAATGGTAGACTATGCCTAAACTTAAGTTTGATAACTAACTCAGCCAGATGCAGGACCAAGATTTCTAAAGTCTCAAAGTTTGATTTTGAAACAGAACCATTTAATTTCATTTCATTTCATTTTATTTCATTTCATTTCACACCATTACAGAGAGATTTGTGCTGTAATTACTTTAAACAAATATTAATGTATTGTTTAGATGACTGGATTTCAACATGTTTTCTTCTCTAATAGATATTTCTAAGGAAATTGCATTCTCAAATATTTTGCCTTTGTACAAAATGCTAAACACACAAACCAACAGGTGGAAGAATAATATTTTGCGAATATTCTCTACTGCACTTGTTATTTTAAAGTCATTATTACTCATTAAAGAGCTCAGATGTTCCGACCCGTCCACAAGTTTTGTTTTTGTAAGTCAGGAGAAGTCTGTCTGGTGAAGGAATTATTTTTATCTTGGTAAAATGTCCTGCTATGGTAAAATGTTCCATCTGGAGTGCCCAGCTGTAGTACTGTAAAAGTAAGTTTCTCTATGCTATCATCTCCTCGAAGGCCATGTGCACACAAGATGAGTCTTACGCCATAAGATGGATCTCTGATGACATGAATTAGTATATAGCATGTGTTGCTTTGGAAAACTTTGTTTAATTTTGAACACTCGTTGATGATACTTTCCAGTGATATCACATTACAAAACTGATTATAAAAATACCGCAACCACATTATGGATAAAGTTATTATCCGTTCTGTTTGCCACACCAATGCCTTACTATGGAAATCCATCCTAGATTTATTGACCGCAAATTATTCTATATGTGAAATAAATTAGTTGGAGAAAGAAGCATATCTTTATGGCTTTCAGCACATCTCCTGTGGAAACAGCATGAAAAATGCAAAACCTATTTCACTAATCTCTTCCAACATTATGTATATGCAACAGCCACTGCCTCAAAAGATGTATTTCTTCACTGATCATGTTTTCAATACTTCTGAAACAAAGCTTTCCAAGTACAGTTTGATAGAGACTTTTAACTTTGTTTTGTGTTTATATGTTTCTTTTTTTTTTAACATATCGTATCATTCAATTACTGGAAAGGATAAGTTTGAGATGGTTACTGTTGTTACTGCATGAAATTGATCTGGGCTGCAGCCAAATGCAAGTCACATTCTCATTAAGACAGAGACACTCAGATAAAAATTAAGACCCTTCTAATGAAATACACTGGAGGATTAAGTTACAAGTGGCAGGACACATTACCTTATTTATCTAGCTGTGTTTGCATGACTTGCTAGGACAGCAGTTATGACAAATGCTCTTTGTGCAACCTATTTTCAAGACTATTTCCATTAAAAGTAACATGATTGAGTACACTGCTTTGCTCATAGTTGAGATATGCTTCAATGTTTATATCAAACCAATTAAACTGTGTTGTTTTAAAGCAATAAAAATGGTTCTGTAATTGCCACGTTCTTCTCAACCATTTTCAAGTCTGGAGACTAGGAAATAGTTTGGAAGCTTTCTGTGCACGCTATTCCATCCTCACACATTTGACCTTTTTATTCTGTGTTGATTTGTATGATAAAACATTCTAGATCTTTTGTATTTGTGTGTGACTGTAGTTCTTCCTTATATATTTTTAACATTTAGAATAAAGATACTTGAAGCGATATTATTATTATTGTTGTTATTGTTAATTCAAGCATTTTTATTGCTTGCACATTATCGTGGCTGTACCTAGCGTGTTACAGGCAAAATCACTGAGCAGCTAAGTTAAAACACTGTGGCTGCACACACTCACGTCATTAACATACTCTTGCTGGCAGTTGAAAAATGTGTTACATAGCTCCCTTTGACACATCTGCTCTTGTGCAATATGTACCATTATCTTCATAAGCATGTATTAATTCTGAGTGCCTCCATCTGAACCACATTAAAAGAGCCTGAATTTCAAATAATGGTGTCCTGAAAAATGTCTTTCATAGAATGTTTCATAGAAATTTGAAGGCAAATACAGTTAGCTAGCACTTCTGAAAACCTCTTGGAATGCATTATTTGAGGGTTTAAAGTTGGGCAATTAAGCTATTTAAACGTCTGTGCTATTGAGTATTGCTATTGTATGCAAGCAGAAAAATAAGGAAGTGTCTTCTTTTCAGTAACTGAAATTACAGGGACCTTTCTTTCTCTATGAGCTTTTGGTATCTTCTGTGGAAGAATACCTTTATATTCATGTACACTACAGCACCAAAGTCCTATTGAAAGCTGGTTTGAGGTAGAAGCAAGATATGGAAGGATTTAGAGCATGCAGATGACTGCAAGGCCATCAGGAGTATGTGTTGATGTTAATGTCATGTGGGTGTAAGTGGAATGCAGCAAGCTCCTTCAAGTGTTAGGCTTTAATGGCACAAATATTAACTGCATAGAAACAGCTCTGAATGTATGGAAACAGTGTGGGGAGCAGAACAGGTAGCATAGCACTTGGATAATTAGATTTTATCCTTTTTCTGAAATATGAAACATCTTGAGACTACTCAGCAGGCTGTGGGTTTTGAGGCTCGGGATGTAGGGCTGAGACACAAGGCTGTGTAAGTTATACATCATCTGAATGTGTGAACATTCAGCCTATAGTTAGTGCTTAATGCATGGTAAAAATATGTGAGCTCATACCTCTGTCACCAATGTAAAAAGCACCTATGGACTATACTTCTTGTCTCTGCACTGCACAATAGCTCCATTCAGTGCTCTTCTCAATGCAGCACATTGCAGAAGCAATTTACTTAGCACTGAGGATTCTAGTTGAAAATTTCAGCACAAACAGGAGATAAAAGAATGGAAAAAGGAATTGATAAAATTCCCCAAAACCTAGTTATATTGTCTGGGTTCAGAGGCTGTTTATGTGTCAGGGAAAAAAAAGGAACCCTTTCAAGAAATTGAAGAGAATATTATGATTAGTAATGGCATTAACATTCAAGCTGATGTTTGTACTATATTTTTTACATTCTTCAAGAGAAAAAAAATCTGAAAGAGTTAAATGATGGGAGAAACAGATATAGAGATGAAGAAACTTTCCCATGAAATGTTATAAATACAGTTCAATGCATTACATATATTAGACAATCTCATGTCTCTGAGAGGTCTTGATAGAAGAAAACACAGTGTCAGGATACATACCTGTAAAGGAGAGGGCTGATGATAATATTGTATTTCATATACACTTACAGAGGGAGTGAAAGAAAGGAGACGGGGGGTACATCTTTTTATTTGCTGCCTTATATTACTTTACAAACAAACTATATTCATGGGCCATATTGGACTTCAAACTCCACATCTGTCCCTGTCAAGTACTGGCTTTAGCCAGCGAAGACCTGATAGTGGATATCTACAATCATATAACAGTAAATGGAGGTCTTTGAACTCGTGTGATTGCATGAGATAAATAACTTTAAAATACATGGTTAATGGCATACTTATCTTGTGCACAAGTGGAAGAGTTGGCTGTGATCCACTTCCGACTTTGAATTTTTACTACCACAGCTAGTATCAGATAGAAGCTGTTCTCGGGAACCAAGAAAATTATGTTAGAGAAAACAACAGGTTCTGCCTCATTTATGGCAGTTGGGAATTAGTGGAAATGCTTTAAATTTCATTTCAGTAACTTATGTTAGGACACCTCTCAGTCACAAGAAAGTTTTTGTTATACACATGTAAAACAGAGTATCAGCAGCATCTAGAACAGGAGAGGTTAACGTTGTATTCCTGATAATAAATAAGTGACACAAACTTCAGCTCAGAAGAGCCAATAATATGGGTTATAGATTCACTGGTCAGCTAAGGAATATAGCTAAGGCTGATGTCATTTACTGTTTAAGGGATTTTCTAGTACTCTTTTTGGGGACAACAGTTCACATTACAAAAAATTCTGTCATAACACTGATTGTCAAAGGAGAAACAAAAAATGCACAAGCACAGAAACTGTCTTATGCTGTATTACTAGAAGGGGATACATCCACAACACATCTTAAGGAATGGACAAGATTTGCTGTATACACTGGTATCTATGCTGCTTCTTTTTATGTATTTAAAAGGATGTCATTCTTCATTGAGTAATAAATTCCATTTCAGAAGCTAGTTTAGCTTCACTGGATTTGTTTATGTGAAGAACATTTCACACACACCATTTCACCTAATTTTCAAAAGTAAAGATATTTCTCCAATGTCTCTGGAATATGATGAGTCTCTTCAGGAGAAGCAAAAATCATATGTAGTTTCTTTGTTTCTACTATGTTTCCACAGTTCCATATTTCTGTTCTCTATTTCTACTGACCACAGGTGAACAGCCTCCAGGGCATGGGAGTAAGATAGTTAAAAATATCAACAACGAAGAAATATCTCTGCCTTCTACCTACACCCTTTGGAACCTGAACTGAGTTTCACAATAAAGACTTTTTTTCAGTAATAGTAGAAATTTAATCACTATTTTTGTCAGAGAAGGTTAATTTCAGCCTTTAGTTATCTGTGTTTAAAATGTATATATAGTATATATTTTCTCTGTGACATCTTTTTAGATGCAGACCAAAAGCTGTGTGAACCATTGGCTGATTCTATGGATATGCTGTAAAACGGAATACTATTGTCAGGTGTCATTTCTATGTATCACCTTAATGCAATGAATAATACTCATTAATAACATATATCATGTTAATCTGATTGCTTGAGTAAAAGTTGTTGTACAGTTTTACTTTGAAAAACAAATGGATACACTGTCCATTTGCATGTGGAGATGGCTCTGAGATATGGACATAAAAAATAGCAGGATTAGAAGGTTGATCCTATAGACACTCAAGATAAATAATGCACCTGTCACATGCAAAAGCAGCAACTTTAATAAGAAACCGAGATACCTGAAAAGAAGGCTGAAAAAAATCAGAAAAAGTGTTGATAGATAGTGCCATCAACACACACACAAAATAAAGCATCCAATCACTTCTATTTTTTGATAGTAGAGGTAGAGGTCTCCTTCCAAGCCACCATAGAGCTCCTGAGGATGCCATAAAAAGTCTGTGTGTTGCATTTACGTATACCCAAAATCCTGTGAGCATAAAGGAACAACATGCTGGAGCCAAAGAGACCTGGAATAGCTATGAGCTATTTTTACAGTTACAGTTGTAGACAGTAACTGAATAAGTAGGTAAACATAGGATGCAGTAGTTCTTGGCTTCACATAAACTGTTGCCACCCTACACAGTGAGAGTCACAAGTCATTTGAACATATAATTCATATAATGGAGCAAGAGCACGGAACTTTCAAAGGTGAGGGAGGATTTTTCAATATAAAAGTAGAAGAAAACTAACAATTAAAACATTGGCAGAGTAATCATCAGTGATATCTGAGTTGTGTATTTTGATTGCCTGTTTGGTTAAATTTTTCCTCCCAACATTGTGTAAGGGTAGTAAAAATCAAATTTGCATGGGAAGAGAGTAACCCTTGTAAAAATAACACCAAGTAAAGTACATTTTTTAAGAAGGTGACATTCATGGCACTCTCTGCCTCCTTCCCTGCTGTCTTCTTGGGTACATCTGAATATATATCCTTGCCACCATTGAGCTGATGTAGCCCCAGCAGCTAAAAAATGGGCAATGAAAGGCCTCAGTGCACTACACTCATTTTCCAGATATGCTGTACGTTTGTCCCAGGAATATCAGATTCATTATGCAAGTGCAGAACCAAAGCACAGTGCACCCTCATTAAAACTGGCCTTTCTGAGAAAAATGGATTTACAGAACCCTTCTAAAATAATAATTACATTCATTATACACACATTAAATGACATGACAGAATTACCTAAAAGACTCTTGATGAAGGTAGAGACCTGGAACAGTGCATCACCTGAGAAATCCTTCTAGCTCACAGATTTTTTCCAGTTTATCCAGGAAAAGAGAAAACATACAAAGAGGCCAGGGACTAAATGATATATTTCTTTAGGCTGTATGTAATTGGTTTATATAACACAAGTTGTCCATCTACAGTATAGACCCACACAAGAAATATTTTGCTTTAGAAAACCAAAATAAAACATTAGACAGCTATAACCAACAGCTCTGAGCTATTGGAATTTTGAAAAGAAACAGAGATTGTGGCCCAAATCTGAATAACCATAATGCAGGTTCTGTATAATAGACAAAACATAGCTTGTGGAAACCTTAACACAGCTAGGTATTTGTGCAGATTATAATAAAGCTGAAGTAATCACTAAAATGCCTGATGCAAGAAGAAGTTTCCCAAGTTCCTCTCAATGCTAAATCATACAGGGACATTTGTGATAAATCTTGCTGCTGAAGTTCAACTGTGCAAAAAAAAAAAAAATCTGATGGCTTTATTAAAAGACCCAGTAATACACAGCCAGAAAGCAGAAATCTATTTATTTTCCTATGGAAGTTCTAAGAAAGGCTCTACTTTCATCCAAAAGCCTACATAAAGTACTGTGATTGAAAATGATCAGCATTCATGTATCACACTAACCACATTAACCACTAACTAAAAATGAGTTTCAGTCTGCTCAAAAGGAGGCATTGACCTTAAGCAATGGAAATAAAAATCTTCACATCATTCTTTTTTGACTCATTTTATGCCCTTTTAAAATTAAGTTGGTTAGACATTATTTACTGCTATCAGAAGGAGATTGGGCAAACCATTCCAGTGTTAGAGAACCTGGAAAAGATTATTATACAAAACTACACTTTGAAACTGATAAAGAAGTGGGAAAGACTTAATAACTACGGTATCACTCTCTGGGCAAACATGCAGTGGAACAATGTCTATTACTAGGTTATGGAGTTGTCAACACAGGAACAAACTCATCACATCTCGGATTAGATGTGAACTGAGATTGCCGGAGTTAAATCTGAGATAATGATGTGGAAAATCATCAAAGTTACAATCACAGGATAGTAGGATCAGAATTTTCCAAAAGCTTTTCAAGAGAGACTATTCAGTCCTAGATGAGTTTTTATTTAAAGGAAACAACCTGGCAATTGCTAAGGTGTTAAAAAGTATATATTCAAAAGTATATGTAAAAGCTATTTTATGGTGCAAAAACACCTTAGAGGAAGGGCAAATATATTTTATAACAACCCAAAGTGAACAGTGAAATAAAGAACATTGGCAGGGATTACCACATGATCCAAGACTAAGTGGAAAAGTGATAGTCATGCTAATAATAAAGGTGAATCAGCACCTTGAAGGAAAGAAGACATAGATGATATTGTTTACATTGTCAAGGACAAATATACTTGTGTTAGAATATAATGGTGACTCACTAGAGATGACTACAGCAGAAAACACTGCAGATAAACCTGTAGCCATATGTACTAAATCTTTATTTGCTAAACCAGCTTTACATCTAATAGAATCTTATTACACAGTAAATTCTGCCACAGATTATCTACTATTATTTTAAGTAGTTTTAGTTCAGGTTTAGAATGCAGCCATTAATTGATATTACCCTAATGTTATAGGTAAGTAAGAAAATGGTGCTGAAGTTAAAAACCAGAACAAAACAAAACAAAGTTCCAATCAGCCAACTAATAAAAAACCTGTGGAGTCATTTCTTAATGATGCTAAGCATGACTTACTTGTGGACTGCTACCAATGGATCTGACATGGGGTGCTATTTGTTGCACAGATATTAAAAATTATTAATAGGATCTCAGACCCAACATTACAAGTAAAGAGACAGAAAATAAGGCCAACTTAATTTAACCTGGTGCCACTAAGAGGAGTCACCATTTTATGAAAATTAAGTGAGAATATGTTGCAAGAATAGGTGACCACCAGTGGCATACTTTGGATGAAACCGTCATTCTAAACTGACACATATGTTAAAGAAAAGATAGTATCTTTACAAACCTTGAAGAGATATTTGAAAAGGTCACTTTCCTTAAGGAAGTGTCACTTGGGTAAGAGTTGCAGCAAATTGACACAGCAAAATCTGTAGTCATGGCATAACCAAAAATAAATGGGACTGATAGTCCCAATAGGAGTGCATGAAGATTTCTGAGACAGCATGTCAGAGGCTGCTGGTCACTTTAGAAAATTTATAATTAATGA
>JANHGN010024813.1:22909-34032 GCA_024605025.1 Megaceryle maxima
AACAACAAAACACTCTTTTAAGAAAAAAAATTTTAAATCAATATTTTTTTTATAATAAAAAAAAAAAAAAAAAAAAAAAAAAAAAAAAAAAACCAAAAAAAAAAAAAAAAAAGTAACCAGCTCAGCTAGTCTGATCTATAATTTCCTCCTCAGCAGTATTGTAAAAATCTTGTGTTTGCAAAGCAGGAATAAAAGAAGATAAACAATGGTTGTAGAAGGGCTGCATGAATGACATGAATAGATGAAGGATCTGAACTAATTGTGAGAAATGAGAAATATGAACTGGGATGACAACACATAATCAAATTCTCTTTTCAGTGTTTTATGTTTCACTTCTGTAAAGTGTTGAGCTCATGAATGTCTATCACTGAAGGAAGAAACATTCGCCTTTATTACACCCAAAAGGCTTCAGTTGCTATCTATCAATCTGTTTAATTAATATATGAACTGCTGGTCCCTATTGTATTGGAAATGCTGCGCTGTGTTCTAAGATTAAAAGGTAAGAAAGTGAATTGGCAAAAATGTTACAACTTAATATAGTGTAATTATGTTATTGATAATCTGGAAAACAAAGCTATCATTATAACTGTTCAATCACCCTTGCACCCAATTAGGAACAAACACTGTAAAAAGCTCTGCAAGACACCCTGCCTCAGAAAGCTTACAGTCTGAGGATGTGGCAGGACACAAGTGGGTATGAGTAATCAGAGGAAATAGGAAGATAACAGTGAAATGGTTATGATTAGTGTAATAGTTTCTGAACATTTGATCAGGAGTCTGCTGCAGGGGCAAAGAAAAAAAAACCCTTTATTTTATTCTTCCATAAAGGACTGCCTACACCAGAGGATGTTAATAAGATAATTAGGATAATGATGTAATTAAAAGTGAATCTGGAGTCCTGTAAGATGTAGTTTATTATATGGTGAAGACTTGTATCCCATGTTGTTTTTGATATTCAGTGCTGTCTGGCTTTGCAAGACACCACGAATGTTTTAAGGCAGATAAAAAAATGCCAGCTTCCAGAGGCAGATTTGGACTGTTCCTTAAATAAATATTGTAGGAGAGGGCAATGGATAGAATGAACACTTTATCCAACTTGCACGGACAAGCACAGTGACCACCTAAGTGTTCCTAAAGGGGCACTTGGCAGACTCTGGAGGTCAGGGAGAGGCGGAGAGGGACTGGATTCGAGCTGGAGAATTCTCCCTCCTGGAGCAGTTTGGCAGTGTTCATGGAAGTACTGCAACTAATGTGATGGGATAACAGTGCTCACACTCTCCATCCAGCAGCCCAGCACAGTATTAGCAAGCTTTCTGGAGGAAAAATGTACCCCAGTTCTCCCAGCTCCAGTAGAAGGTAGAGTTGTGTTAAAATTAATCAGTCAAGCACTTGATGACCTGTGAACTCCCTTTTCTTTTAAAATGGTCTTATTGTCAGAAAACTGTTGTGATAATATTTGCTCCTGAAGATTTATTTTTTCATGATTGCCTAAATTAACTATCCCTTTTATTCTATAGTGTAATGCAAAGAGTGTATTGATGTATTATAAAATGACTTTGCTAGAACTGTTTGACTGCTGAGGGTTTCTGAGTGTGCATATTGCCTGACTTATTGTGCCTGTATTGATTGGAATTCATTAGCCTCTACAGTGTCCTTAACATCAATATTTTATGTCCATAATGCAGCAGAAAAAAAACCAACCCACACAATAAATAAAAATATCCTTACTTCAAAAGGATAATTAATTAAATTTCTGTAATATTGAGATAACATGGAGGTATCTCTCCTTCCTGTAAACCTTTGTCTTAATATACTAGATTACACAGACACAGACTCTTAGTCAGTAGGTTTTAACTCTGATAGTGTTCCCTCTATAGACAGCTTAAGTCAACAGAAAGACTGTCACCTACTCAGAGGGCTTTGGATCAGATTTGGGAGCTCAAAGTTTTCCTGAAAACTGACAATTTAAGCATAACTACACCTATTCAGAGATAAGATTAAAATTGCTTGAAAAATGATACTTTTTCCTGTCATAATTCACAGGGGAAAAAAAAAAATACCACAACCTTTTTTTATTTTTTTGTTATAATCTAGCAAAAAAACTTTGACTCACAGCTCTCCCTTCAAATAAATGGCCCGAGAAAAAATAATTATAAGTGCTTAGAAAGGATTCGAAATTATTTTTTTGTATTTCTTTGGTTGCTTGTGGTTTTCTGTTTTTGGTTGTTTGGTTTGGTTTGGTTTGGTTTGGTTTTGTGGGGGTTGTTGGTTTGTTGCTTTTTGTTTGTTTGTTTATTTGTTTGTTTTGTTGGGGTTTATTTGCTGTGTTTTGTTTTCAAAGTTATGTATGAAAAAATGCTGTTTAGGTCACTCTAAGATCTTTTGCATAAACTGAACTAAACAAAAATTTTATGGCAAATTCCTACACGCCCCCAACAAAGAAAACTATAGCCCCAACCTTTACATTACAATTTTCTAAATTATATTCTTTCTGCACTTAGATTAAGGAAATGTATGTAGAAAGATAACATGAATGCTTTTCAGTGCACTTTTTTCTTTTTTCTTTTTTTTTTTTTTTCAGTTTCCAAAAATAAGCATAATCCCACATGAGGAGGGAGAGATTCAAAACTCTTTTTTCCTGATCCAGAGCAAGGATTAAAGGCAGGAGTCTCACCTCCCCTGAGGCTGCTGTAATCATCAGTTTCTACAGTATTCTTTGAATGCATTTTTTTCTCCATTTCTCATAGAGAAGATCTTTCACTTTGCATAAAATACTTTAATATTTATTGAGCCAGCAAGAGAGCGTGAAAATGACTCTATAAGACAGTGGTTAGACCAGTCCCAAGGGATGTGAGACACCTGGGTTCCTGTTCCCAGTCCAATGAATTTTTAATTGTATTCTAAAAAGTGGAACAGCTTTAAGAGGAGAGACAAAGCCTGACTCAACTTCCTGGAAAGCAGATGACCTTAGTTCAAAGCCCTAATCAAACAGAAGGAGTATGTAGGCCCCTCTTCTTATGTTTGTATGACTGACCTGATAGCTGGGCCATAGAATCCTATGATCCACAATGAGATATTATAATAGAACATCTCTCTGATTTGCAAGGGAAACTGATTTGGGAGTTTGACTGCCAGTAGAAAGAGACTTGTGTGATTGCTTTCAATACAGGTAAACTCAATCCCAATAGTTCTTCAAATGTCCAAATTTAAAAGAAACAAAGGTTTTGATTCCTAGCAAAATATGGCCAAGATAAAGAGTCAGACATTTTTGCAGCTGATGGAGAAATATTTCATTTTACTGTTTCCCAGAACAGTAAATAATTTGTCTTTTTGTTCTTTTTTTTAAATTTTTTTTTCCTTCAAAGAAAACATTATTCATATAAAGCAAATATAGAACTTGTTCAAAACAAATACAAAGCTTTTACCTCATGCAACTATTCATCCTGCAAAATCTCTTTCTGTGAACAAACATCTACAGTAGAAGGGGTTTTTATCTTACTTTCCTAATTCCTATTGTTGTTCACATCTATACTGTGACAGGATATTAAATGAATTAAATTCAGTATGTGTAACACTAGTGAAAGGCAATGAACTTTATATCAGGAAGGAACTCAATTCATGCTATATATATAAGGAAGCAAACAGCCTTCAAGTCTGAATTTCACGAGACACAAGAGGTATGCACCTTTTTCATTATAATTGAATGTAAGTGCTTGTATGGTTTTTAACAACCAGTGATTGCTCTTGTGGTTTTATGGCCTGGTTGTATGCCCACTGAAATCAAGTGAATGAACTGTGAAAGCTTCTGAGCTTGCTTAAAAGTGCAGCTCAGTGACACAGAACAACCCAGCTGACTTATCAATAGAAAGGCTTTGGACAAAATGATGAAAAAGAAATTTTTTAAAAATTACAAAAGCAAATGTAGTTGCTTACAGAGTTTAAAATTTTTAGATCTACATGGTTTATACTTTCCCATGCTCCTTTTCCCATCAATAATCCAACCATTCATCTTCTGTGAAATCTAAACCTTCTGTGCTTCATGTTTTATTCATCCTAAGGTGCTTAATTTATACCAAAGGACAGCAGAGGGGCCAAGAGTAGCCTGTGTAAGGGGAGATGTCTTTAAGGCTATTATTCATGCCCTTTGATCTCAAGTTTTCACTCAGGAAACTTTGATTCAGTGGGTAATTAGAGGCCACCACTAACTTTTACTCTATAAATTATAATAAATCCAAAGAAAACCAAGGGTTTTTGAGATTGTAGCCATGTTTCGATATCTGCAATACTCAGAACAACTATACACATGTTCTAAACCACCAAAGTTAATTCTGACTCAAGGCTAGTTATTTTCTTTTAAATCTATTTTTCATAGCGTAATTGATAAATATTACCATATCCAAAAGTATTTATGACTGACTATTTTATACAGCACTTAGTCTTACACCTAACAAACTATAATATGATAGATGAAGAGTGACACCAAACTTAAACTTTCCCATGGAAATATATGTTATGAACTGTACACAATCAATTATTTCAGACAAAGCCCATGCTGTTTCCTCTTCTCCTAAGACACTGCTACATATTTAGGTTTTCAGCTTGAAAGCCCATTTTGGCACCACTAATGAAATAAATTATGTTTCTTGTCAGATCTCCCACTGGGTGGCGTGTGGTACCTCATGTATGTTCATTTGTCACCCTCAAATAGAATAATACTTCCTGCAGGTTCCCAGAGCAGATAACTGCCCAAGTGGAAGTTAATTAAGTCATTGGTTCACTTTGCTCCAGAGGATGTTAAACCACTGATGCTAAATTAGATACTTACAGTACCACACTGGAGACACATCCAATTAAAACACCAGAAGTATTCAAATGTATATGGAGCTGTCCTCACAGATTACAGTGAAGAGAGGTCTAAAAGATAGTAAGCCGTTTAGAAGGAAACACAGAACAAGAAGTTAATATTAAAGGCCTCAGAAACAGTCTCCCTTGAAAAATCTAGACAGTAAAATATCATGAAAAAAAATATCACTTTCTCTGATTTCAAACCTGAGACTTGACATGGCATTGCACTGTGTCATGTTTCGACTAATGATTTTTAATTTAGCTACAGTAGATAATAACAGAATCCCTCTTTTCAATTGCAGACTAAACCAAGCCCAAGGAGTTGTTTTATCTCCTTAAATATAGCCTAAAGAAAATGTTTACAATTTCTTATCTAATGAAGAAATGCTGTGAACAAAGTGATAGCATCCTTTTTTTAAAATCTCCTGGTTTTTTCTCATGGGAAAGGAGAATACTTCTGTTGCTTCAACAGTTAAGGAAAAGATTCACTTCTACAGAGGAGCACAGAATTGTAGCCATGTAGACCAGAGTGCTTTTCTAGGCAGAACACAAAGTTCATCAAGAGTTTTGGCTCTCTAATAACTGTGAGGACAAGGCTTCTATTCATTACCAATTTGATTAACTCCCATTACAATAACAAAACCAGGCAGGCAATAAATATTGACATTTTGCTTTATACTTTGCCATAATCTTTTTTCTTCCTGACAGTAAAACTAATTGAGGACTGGTGAACATCTCAGAACAATAGAAATTAAAATCCTTCTGCTTCTGAGCCCCCAGTTCAAAATCATATTCAATTTTCAAATGGAAACTCAGCTTTGGTCTAGAGATGGCCTTCAGTGACACACTGAAATAAGTCCAGTGACATTTATCAAGCCCTCAGAGACATATTGCAAAATCTCAACAGTAGGAAAAGCTACTTCCACATATAATGAAGGTTCTGTGAAGAGCTACCAATGCTAAAGTATAAGGAGAAAGCTTTGTCCTGAAGACTGCCAGGCAAAATTCATTCACAAAGAGAAGCTGAAGAAAAAGAATAAAAAATAGCTGTCTGCACAATTTAGCATATTGGCATAAAAGAAGAATGGAATAATTTTGCTGTCTTTGGAGAGGTTTCCTGCTACTTTCATGAGAACTTACAATCTCCTATTTCTATGAGAGGGCCATATTCAGCCATTATTATTAATTTTGTTTACAGCAATTTAATAAGTAGTTGTCCTAAAGCAACTAGGCTCATAAACAGAACTGGAAGGTGGCTATGATAAAGGTAAAACATCTGGTCCATAGCTGTACATAACATGAAAAAGCTCTTTTTTGGGGTATTGCACATGAGAGCTTGTCTTGTCAAACAGTAGGTCACAAGGCCTTTCCATGCCAGATTCTGCCGTCACGGACAAAACTACACCCCTGGGTAAAATTTACATGTACTCTGTATATAGCTCTTCAGGAACAAACATGTTCCGGACCCGGAACAATCTGAAGGTCATGAAGATGAGCATAGTTTAGAACACGTTAGTCAGTAATGCAGAGGATAATGCCCCTGGGTGATGATTCCTGCAAGTGCAAGGAAGAAAAACAACTTGAAATTGTTATCTGGAACTGTGAAGTGCCATACCATCTGCAATAAGAGTCTATATTTATTAAAGGCAATCAAGTTTGGAGACAAAGCTGGCCACCTTAATTACTCTGTATGATAATAAACAAACAAAGCTATTATAAAAAGTCCAGATTTTTTTTTTTTTCTTTTTCTAAACCAAATAGTAAATATGTAGCATGCAAATTGCAATTTATTTGCAGTGGATATCTAGCTGATATTTGCTAAATTCCCCTCCACCTGGTGGGTTTGTTTCTCTTTCATCTGAAAACTCAAGTGTAGATGGCTGGCACAAATGCAGGCTTTGCCCCAGAATGGGTGAGTGGACAGGGAGCTCAGACATACATCCCTTCTGCCAGATTTTGTATGTTAATTCTAGATTTAGCCCTGATGTCTCTGATGTCTGTAGAATGTGGATAGGATTTCCTGCCTGTCTTGTTCATTTAGCTTGGAATCATAGAATCATGGAATCATAGAATCATTTCAGTTGGAAAAGACCTTTAAGACCATCAAGTCCAATAATTTACCTAACTCTCCCAAATCCACTGCTAAACTGTGTCCCTAAACAACATGTCTATGTGACTTTTAAACATGTCCAGGCATGGTGATTTAACCACTTCCCTGGGCAGCCTGTCCCAGGGCTTGACAACCCTTTCAGTGAAGAAATTTTTCCTAATATCCAACCTAAAGCCCCTCTGGAGGAACTTGAGGTAATTTCCTTTTTTCCTATTGCTTGCTGGTTGGGGGAAAAGACTAGCACCAACCTCTCTACAACCTTCTTCCAGGTAGTTGTAGAGAGTGAGGTCTCTCCTGAGCCTCCTTTTCTTTGGATAAAACAACCCCAATTCCCTCAGCCACAATATTCCAAGTATTGATTCTATCTCCCCAAATACAGTACCTAACTCAATAGGACTGATCAAAGCTGGAGCCTTCCTACAACAAAAGAACTCACAATGAAATGACCATCTCAAACACATTACTGCATCTCTAAAAATGAAATACACATTTATAGTGAATGCCTCCAGATAGTTTCGAAACTTTTCCAGGAAGAGTTGCAAAGAGAGTTTTACTACTTAATGGAAGGGCATTTATACACATGAGGTTATAATGAAATTAAATTAAACTCAAACCAATAAGGGGGTGATATATATTTCCAAGGACTGTACATCCTTAACAAAGACCTCGGTGCTTTTATCCTCAGCACTAGGAGTTGAGGACTGTGCATAAGCTTTGATCTACCTTAATTAACTCTGGATTGGATTTGTGTCTCTGAATTGTTTATAGTATCTTGGCTGAAACCAAGAAACTAACCAATATATTTAGGAAAAAAATAATAATAACTAAACCAGAGTTTGACTTGCTGGATTAATGCCATGCTAGATAGGTTGAAGAAAAGAAAAAAAAAAATTTGCCTTAAATAAACTGCTGTTTCTCTCATGAAAAAGAAAAAAAAAGAAAATCCTTAAAAACCTAGGATTTATGACAATGTTGCCTATACACAGTATTTCTGTTGGAAAACTCAATGAGAAGCCCTTGGTGTTGCTTTATGGCTCGGCTATGCCCTGCAGCTGTGCTTGGAGGGGAGTGTCAAACACTGAGGCTCCAGTTGTTTTGAGAAGCCAGCTGGGGTGTCAGTGGGTGGTTTCCCAGCTGGCATCTTCTCATGAGTTTTTGCCGAGAGTCCCGACCAGTCTGGCAGATCCAGAGTTGAGTGTGTGGCTGGGATAACATCATCTTACTGCTGTGCTCAGCTGACCTTCACAGTGTTGTTGTTTTGACTCATATTTGCTTGTAAGGAATTTGCTTTTTCTGTCATTATATAAATACACAGACAGATCCAGGCCAAATTCTGAATCCTTCAGTTTGCAGGCTCCAAGCCCAGCCACAAATCCAAGACCTAGCTGAGATCTGTATCACACAGCATTAGGCAAATACAGCAGCTGTGCAGCTTAAAAAGCACCCAGCCCTGATGCCTCTGTAAGGAAACCCACTGGAGAACAGGTACCTGCCCCTGATCTTCCTGTGGAAGAATGAGAGGCTCACTAACAGCTGATGAGACAGAATTAGACTAGTCAGATCCCCTTTTCTCAATACCCAGCATGAGTGATCACCCACTGCAAGAAATCACTTATACCACAATGGCTCATATAGCTTTTTATTTATACAATGCCACCAGTACTGACTCAATCAGAAGGGACAGATCCCTTCTTGTGAGGAATTCACAGCTCCATTCACAGATAAGACACGGTATAGGCTGGGAGGAAAGAGGCAGCTTTAGACAAATTGAAAGTGGGTACAAAACATGAAGAAAGTGTAGGTTTCTGAAAGTGATGATGCCAAAGCTGAGATCTGTAGTAATCATGGCTGTGTTTGTTCTCTTATTCCCATATGTTAATGCAGGTATCAGTGAAGTCATAACAGTGTTACAGAAGCAAATCCATAAAATACTGCTTTAGTCAAGACTTTTTGCACCTCTTAGATATGAGCAATTCCAGTGACTGATCTTAGCTGCCAGAATCACCAGGATTATGTTTGCACAATGATTTTGAAACTGTGGTTCCCCAAAGTGCTGGTAAATCATCTGTATGTGGTCTCTGGTCTATTAAACAGCATGATCTCATCAGCCCTAAATAGATGAGCTAAACTCTGTGAGAAACTTTGAGAGCTGACAACAGACTTAGTACCAAACTGTGGGCGTCACTGTCCTCCACAATACTGTCATTAAAGCAGGCTGTGGGTGGAAGCTTGGAATCACCACTACTGCAGAGAGAAAAGACATGCTATGACAATATCTACATTAAACATTTGCCCTTAACTAGCGCTCTGGGCTCTGTTGTGTTGAGCCCCCTGTTTTGGATGTGCTATGAAGGTAAGCAGACATCATTTCAGTGAGCCACAGGAGATGATGGTCCCAGCTGCTGACAGTCTTTCTTCTCTCTGAAAGTGCTCCTGCTCCATTCCAAAGAGATGTTTGATTTCAGACATATTTTAGCATGTGGGAGGTTTGACTTTAAGAACTAATGAGCATCAGTTTGTCTCTGTGAGAAGGTGTCACTCAGCAGCACTGCTCTTAACTGAAGGCATGAGGTGGGTTTGGGGTCTGTAATGGTCTCACCTGAGTGAGTTCTGCACTGCTGCTTTTGCTTCTGCTTCTTAAAAGCCTTGTCTGGCCCTTAGACCCCTGGAAGGTTTTAAGACAGGAACTGTGGAGCTCCAGCTTCCATATCATAGGTTACCAAGGAAGTGAGTTAGGAAAAAATAGTATGTTGTAGTCAAGACTGAAAAAAAAGATATAGAAGAAATGCATCAAATGCAGAATGAATATAAATATTTTTCCAGTAGAAAATGTTCTTTTTTTTTTTCTTTTTCTTCCAGTGTTTCAGCAGAAGTGCAGCAATTATCAAAGTTTAACTTTAACCCCCTTCCAGTATAGTCCTCCAAGATAGATTTCAATAGACACTGGTCTAATGTAAGATATTTCTTCTTTTTTCTTTTTTTATGTAACATCTTTATGGATACACTTATTAAAAGAAATCAGATGTCTGAGAAAACAAACCAACTAAAACAGATACTTCAAACTATGCAAAGAGAGAAGAAAAAAAGACCCACAAGAGATTGAAAAATGATAATTTTAATGACTTCAGTTGAAACAAAGTTTTGAAAGAAACTTACTTTTACAGATGGAACACTTACAGCCAAATAGAATTTAGTCAATACATGCTAGCCTATTTAAACTAAAATGTTGCACAGAAGCATCTCAATATTGATGGTATTTTTAAATGAGAAGGTTTCTGAGGCCAGTTTCTGGTGTGAGAATAAAAAAATGAAGAAGAAAAAACTACTGAAAAGAAGACCCTTATGATAGGAAAACATGTTTTACAACATTTCCAGCTCTGAGGGGGATGGTGGATGCTTCTGAAGGGTTATTACTTTTATGCTTATTTTTTCTCTTTTTAATGCACACCAAAACCACTCTCAAGCTGTTTTCAGGAATTGGAGTTGTCCATTATATCTCTCTGATCATCTTCAGCTCATTATAATGTGACCTGTGGGCCTTTGTGGTGAGGTGCCCTGGAGTCCTACCACTCTGAACATCCTAACTAGGGACTTGCTGGGACATGCAGGCTGGATGGGACCTGCAGCAATTTTCTTTTGTGGGAAACCCAAGGCATAGGCAGGGGACCAGAGGTGCCTGCTGTATCACACTGTCTCTCTTGCCAGGGACTTGAGCTACTCCCAAGTCTCTCTGTCTGAGATGTAAGCTCCATTTGCCATTCGCCACCCCCCCCAGCTTTATTTCAATTTGCATACACCTATGCTTGAAGAACAGATGTACTGTGCATAAATGTCTTAACTGGCATACCAACAAGGATGTTTATACATAAGCAAATTCATCCTTTGTTGTCTATTAGAGTCATCTGTCTCTTTCAAACACTTAACTCATTCCACTCATAAAGCAGAAATATTACCACTGACCTCAGCCACCCATCACAGACTAACCAGTGAGATTCAGTGATGGATAAAGAAAGCAAAAATAAGAAAAAAATCCATGAGTTTAAAGTTGTTTGCAGAAACTGTTCAACGAATAGTAACTCACAGTTTAGTGAAGCAACTGATTTTTTAAAAAAGTAACAATGAAAAGTGAAGATCAAGGTCTTTCTCTGAAGTTCATTGCAGTCAATGG
>JANHGN010024813.1:34132-64597 GCA_024605025.1 Megaceryle maxima
AGCAACTGATTTTTTAAAAAAGTAACAATGAAAAGTGAAGATCAAGGTCTTTCTCTGAAGTTCATTGCAGTCAATGGAAAGAATCACTGTTCATTGGGCTTTGGGAATGCTTCCTACTTTCAAGGGTGTTTGAAAAACCACAATTTCTAGGCCTTCCAACTGCACAAGGAGATGGACCATCTTTCCAAAACACATAGATATACAAAATCCAAAGACAAGGAAAGTCAGTTTGATGAGATATGCCAGTGCATAAAGGGAAAGGCGGTGTGTGGGGAAATGAAAGAAAAATAAGACATTATTTTTTTCATGTCCCTGCAGAGTGGGATGCAGGACAGAGAACATAAATTTAGGCCTGTGCTGCTGGGAACAGGAGAGGTGTCAGAAATCACACATTTTGCAGTGTGTTCCTCCACAAGAAAGTCCTTTGAGAGAAAAGCCTCTGAGTGTGTGAGCAGAACCCATAAAATTTTACACCTACCCCCCCCCCAAAAAAGGAAGAATCAAGAGTCCAAACTTGCCACAGAAACCTCAACCCTTCGTTTAAATTTGTCTGCAGTGCTTTTACAAGACATAGTTTGAAAAAGGCTGCATGCTTGCAGTAAAAAAGTTACATCTATAACTTTTTCATTGTAGCAAGCTGTTCTTACCAGTGCCAAGATATTATTTTCTACACTCACAATAGCATGTATGTATGGTTTTAAAATTCTGCACAGTAGTTTCATACCAAACTGTTCATTGTTTATATAATTTTTCATGTCAAAATGCATTGTGTGTGCCAGAAAAAATGGAATATATAATATTTTAATAATTTTGCATAAATTGTGAGTGTTTACTGCAGGTTTAAAAAAAGACTTTTCCTCCCAACTACCAATCTTATTGAAAACAATTATGCTTCTGGCACAAAACTCTGAACAATATTCAGCACAAATCACATTTCATTCTATTATTAATAGATGTGATACGTGAGAAATGAAGATGTATGGCTACTTGTTTCTGCTTATAATTATAGCAACGCCATTCCTATTTTCCCTCTTTTATATAAGCTTTTTAGAATATTGGGGTTGGATATCTACGTGTTTGTGATCTCTTGTCCAAAGGGCAAAATGACAACGAAAGTAAGAGCAGCTATCCTGTTACAAGATTAATTTGGGAATGATAAATGAGTGTTTTTAGAATGAATTGCATAGGCTACCACTTTAACAGGTCTTGGCAGCAAACCAGCCCTTTTCTTCAACAAAAATGAAGAAAAAAAAAATGTAGAGAATGTATAAATGAGTTGATTGCCCCAGGATGTCTCGCTCAAGAAGGATTAGAGAAACCTACTGGGGCATTTTCTATCCCCACAAAAGCACTATTTGTGCTACAAAAGTTCACCCTGATAATCAAGTTAATGCAGAAGAAAAAAAAAAAAGAAAAAAAAAAAAAAAAAGAAAATATTTTCTGCTTCTGTACAACCTCTTGTATTTGAAGTCATAGGTGTCATCGAGTCAGCTGTATAATGCAGGCTCAACCTATGCAAGGAGTGGTAGTGAGAACAAGCTCTCTCAAATACACTTCAGTATAGACAGGGCAAACCAAACAATGTATTTTCCTGCTAAAACTGAAAAAGTGCTGTGAAATCAAACTGCACACTCTGGGTACAGCTTCATCAGTGTTGTGCAGGTTTTAACTGTATTCTGCCATTAAGTTCAGGTTGGCTCTGCATGTGTACTTTGTAAGGGAAAACAAAGAATCAGTTTTTGAAGGGCAGTTCCCGGTCATGTACATTCTTGTTCCTAAAGCTGCTTCTTCCAATTGAGAGAGGGATTTCTGAAATGCCCAATCAGTTATGAGTAAGATTCCAGTATGGCTTAAGGCCAGTCATGATATATATTTGATGAGATGGGACATCTGTGTTTCAATTTGGTCTCTTTACAAGAAATTTATTGGCAGGAATATGTCTAAAACCTTGTCCGGGTATTATTCCTTGTATGTGAGAAGACAACTGGAATATTTTTGGTGGGGCTTTGTAATTTTTCTTCCCTTTGTCTTGTTTTTCTTGCAATATTTCTTCCTATTCTTAACACAGGTATTTGATGAAGATGTAATGTCTTCCTCAGCTTGATCATTGGATTTTTCACTCTAAGCTTTCTGCACTTAAAACTTTTAAAACTCGTAGCTTTTCAGATCAAGAGCCCAGTTCCTATCTGTGGAAGACATCAGTAGACATCTATGGAAATAATATAAGAAAAATGGAAAGAATGAAAGGAGCCATCCTCCCAGCATCATGTAATCAGATCTTCTGATTGTGCAGCTGGTAGGGTTTTCCTCTATGGTTTTTTTTTTTTTTTTTTTTTTTAAGACATTTTCACTTAACTTATTTGGCTTTCTCAAAATCCAGCAGCAATGGGCTTCAGATTATACTACTTAAAAAAAAAAAAAAAAAAAAAAGGTATATTACTTGGTAATTTTTGGTATTGTCTTTTAAACCCTAGGTTATGGGAAATGTCAAATAGTTTTATCATTTTCCTACAGCATTTTGTTTTTAAAACCTGAACTGGGCATGGTAAGAAAAGACCAAACCATAAAACAAGATAGAAGAAACATTGGGAAAAAGAGACGTCAAAAATGCTATAAGCAAAAGGCAACATTAGAGAAAGACTGGTGATTGGCATATGCTTACAACTCAATGAAGAAATTTTCCAAAGGTGAGAGAAATTGGATCTAAATAACCTGAACATTAACACTGTCTTTTAATCACTAGTCTGTACTCTTACCGGATATTTTAGTCATACTAGAGAGCTCTGTTTGTAAAAAATCATACATCTACAAACAAGAAAAACAAAAAGCCCTAGCCAATTAAACAAACCAATTAAATGTTGATGCATAACAGAAAAAAAGGGAAAGATTCCCTCCCTGGTCCCAGCTGTTCATATTTATATTCACTTGGCAAACACTTTAAAGAGTTTCTATCTGATACATTCATGAATGACTGGGGGGGAAAAATGGATCCTGGGTAGATTCATACTGAGATATTGTTATAATTCATGGCAATCACAGCTGTCTTGAGACCATATTATGTTTCTGTTGTTCTGTGTTTGAGCTGCACTGTGAGTTTATGGGATGGAAAGGACAAGGATGTGGGTTTCATGAACTGCTTCTTTCAGGATGACCTGTGTGAAGGGTTGCCAGCAGTCCATGGTTCATGGTGCATATCAGAAGAAGGCAGGGAAGGATATAGCTATTTTATAAATGGGAGAATGACATGCCCATGTCTGAGCCAGGTGCTACAGAAACACTTCTGTTAAATATAAGAGGAAACATGACCTCTCTGCAGAGCACTGTGACCATCCTTCATCAGCCAGTCTTTGGTTAGCAGAGTACAAGGACAGCTACTCTGCTTCAGTTGCCTCTGACACAATATTTGCAAAGTAGTTAACAGACTAGAATTTAAACATGAACCAAATGAAAGAGCTGATGCTCAAAGCTCAACCCAAGAAGAAGAAATCTTTTCCCTGAGTTCTGAAGAAAAAATATTTATTTGTAAAATTATGACTGAAAATAGCAATTCTGCCATTTAAGTGGAGTCTTGAAGGCAACAGTCTTCCCATCATGGCACAAACTATTACTGACAACAGAGAAACCTGTCTATGTGCAAAGCTCTTTGGCATGTATGCCATCATAGAATTTATAACCTGACTTAAAGATAAATAAGAGTTGGACTATAGACATTTATTGGGGAGGGTGGAAACCCCAAAAGATTATCAATTCTGTTTATATTTTGCATCCCAGGAAGTAAGACAGACTTATCAAAAGCCACATTAAGCAAAATATTAAATTCTAATTGCTTTCATTGAACACTGGGATCCAAGGTCCTCAGAGATTAGTGTTACACACATAAGTAAGATACAATGCCTGCTCCAAAAAATCTGCAGTCTAAATCTTTGAACTGTTAGTGCATAACTTACACTCTTTTTAGACTAAGAGATATAAATTAAAATAGTTACCTGTGCGTGAATGCTGCAGATATGAGCACCATTTGGAACCAGAGAAGACAAAGAAAAGAATAACAACCAATCACAAATTTTATGTATGTAAATAGAATGATCATTAAATCTGGTCATGAGAAATCCTTTTTCACATCTATATTTCACCTTTCCTCATTCCTAGCCCAGCTCAGATGCAGATGCAGATGCTGTCACCCTAAAAATAAAATGTATCTGTTTTGAATACTTTGAGTTCTCTGACTTTGTTTTCACAGAATCATAGACTGTTTTGGGTTGGAGAGAACCTTTAAAGATCATCTAGTCCAGCCCCCAAAAGAAGGAGTTTTAAAGAGGATATATCCCCAGGGAGACTGAGGACAGTTATGCAGGTACATGAATAGTATGTCGTATTGCTTAATGTGTTATAGCTACAGTGTCCATTAATTTTTTGATTGATAGATAGATAGACAGACCAAGCATCAAAGGGTTCATACATACGGAGATACAATGTATCTTCAGTGCCAGTAGCTGATAGAGTAAGGATCATCTGCACTACTAGTTACAGGTTGCTCTGTTCAAAAGATTGAGAACTATGAAACAAAAGAATACGCCAGAAGCTATGTTAAAAACCCTGTAAATATATTCCTGCTTTTGAATTTTTTTTTTAATACTTTGTGCTGCAGATGATGTATATCATTTAGATGATACCCACATGCAAAGAAATGTCATATACACTGTTGCCCATTCAAAGTAATTTCCTTTTGTTTGGTTGGTTTTTGTTTTGTTTGGGTTTTTGTTTGGGTTTGTTTGTTTGTTTGTTATGGTTCTTTGTTTTGTTTTGTTTTGTTTTTTTAATAACTATTCTTCCTGTTATAATGCTACTTCTGACAGTTGATACCAAGGCATCTCAGTCACCAGAAAACAAATGTTTCTGATTTTACTTCATTGTTAGCTAGATGTTTGTGGGTTTCCAGACCTGATTGTTAAAGTTCATTCAAAAGCAGCCCAAGGTAAAAATCCAAAGGCTCCTTTTACATTCCCGCACTCTAGATGATTTGTCCTCTCTAAGTAAAAATTTTTACTCCAGACTTGCAGGGACTGTAAACACATTGTGGTCATCTCTGAGCACTTGAAGAGGCACCAGAGAGATAAGTGAACTATCAGTTAATGAGAAGGAGGGAGTCTGCAGCTCTTTAAAGGACCATGAACTTGCCCACTGATCACAGCAAACTACACTGCTGCATGTAAGAAGTAATGGTTGCAAAGGGCACACACATCCTATTGCACAGACATAAGCTATGACACTTGCTTTTGGACTCCAACCATCCAATGTTTACTCATGTCTTTATCACCTTGAAGCTGAATTATTCCTCAGCCCTCCATCTCTGACTGTGCCTATAAAGCACTCTGAAACTGCTTCTAGTGCAGTGTTACAAGAAATGTTCAATACAGAAAGAGCTTTGTCTTTGATATTTACTAAGTACAAACTGGTGCATTCCAGGCTACATTTTTATATGACATTTTGACCTTAAGTAATGCGAATTGTCAGAGAAGCCTGGCCATTTGTGCAGTACTCACCCATGAGAAAAAGGAGGTATTCAGGTTCAAACACAAAACCACACATTTTCTATCCATAGCTCTTATTATTGAAGCTCAAAAAGCCATAAACCACAAGTACTGTCATTAACAGGATTCATGGATTAAAAAAGAACTGTGAAAATCAGTATTTTATATAAATAAAGAGTAACTATGGTAGAGTTCAGACATTTTAAGACAGAGATATTGTCCATTAAGCTTTGTGAGAATATGACTTTGAAGTTATTACTTGAAGAAAGGACTTTCAATTTCACTTCTACTGTCATTGGACTTGGCCAGCAAGTGCCTAACCCTGTGTCTATCCACGGTCTCTTTTCAACATAACATTCCCCAGCAGTTCAGCTGAAACTTGTTTTTACAGTCTCTTTCACTAATGATGCTCATGGTACTAATTCATATGACAACCCAATGGAAAGAATGTGGACATCCCTGTAAAGTTAGACAGAGGGAAGTCCAAAAATCTCCCTTTCAGCTGTATCCTACAGTACCAGTACCCAATGCTGGAGCTGAACACAGGAACTCCAAATTTGTGAAAAAAGTTGTGCCATCAGCTCAGTGATGCTAACAATGACAGGGCAACCATTTTACTCAGCTTGTTGCAATCACCTGGAAGTAAACAAACTTACTAACATTGTTTTCAGCTTAGGTAAGTAGATCAGACAGAACAATACTGCTGTTTCTGACCAAGTGTGGGTAGATTAGGCAGTAACTCAAATGCAGGGACTGGAATTCTCCATGGGAAAAAAAAAACCAAAACCAAAACCAAACAAAAATCAAACAAAACAACAACAACAACACCACCACACACAAAACAAACAAACAAACAAACAAAAAACAACAACAAAAAAAACAAACCCAAAGCCCCAAAAAAACAAACCAAAACAAAAAACCCCAAACCCAAGTATTTAATTAGCATGAAACACATACTCTTTTACTCAATAAAAAGATCTGGATTGCCAAACTTCAGTGGCTTGATTTTCTTTATATTTTATTTATTAGATGCTGGTGGAAATCCATTGGCTTGTCGAGGTGACTTGTGCTTTTTAAGGGATGGTGAGAATACAGCCACTGTAATTGCAACTATGTTTTATATAGGCTGTTCTAATACCTATTACATTTATGAATTTACTTCCCAGCCTACAGAACTCACACATGTTTAGTGTCAGTATATTGAGAAAATGTGTAGATACAGAAGGAGAAAAGCTATCAAAAAGGCCTTTAAGAGTGAATAAAAATTACCAGCAAGATCTTAGCAGAAGTAAATCTCCTTCAGACAAGACCTTGTGTAGTAAGAGTACTAAGAAATGTATATAACTGGACCAATAGCTTGGAGTTTTTTTCAGCATCTGGTTGTCACTTTAACTAAAATGCAGCTCCAATTATATTTTATAGGGAGCAATTTAATTTTTATAGTTTAAGAATCCTTTGGAATTGGTCTGTGAAAGGAAATAAAAAAAAATAACAAAAACCACAAAAAACCCCAAACCAAAAACAAAGGACGAAAAAGAAAAGGATTGGGTGGCTTTAATGCTTCTAACTGGAGAGGGAGATCAGAAGGTGCAACCCAGACTGGCTGTTTATAGTCCCCACTACTTAAACTGTTAATTCAAAGCAGTTCCCTGAAAATATCTATCAGTCTTATCCTCCCTGCCCATTTAAGGGGAAAAAATGAAATCCTAATGAAGTATTGGGGAGCAGTCCAAAAGTCTCATCTCTCCTCTCTGTCCAAGCTAGTATGTATAAGGAATGAAGACTTCAAATGACAAAATTACTTTTTTCTTTTTCTTTGCTAAATAAGTCCTCCCTCTTGGTGCTAGTATCAAGGACAAAAATATCATCCCTTATCCAGACTTCAGCATCCCACTCTAATCTCATGCTTACAGGAGATGGATATCCAGCCTGTAATGAGAAGGAACATCAGTGACACACAGTATCATTGTTTACCTGGCTTATCAGCTCACACATCAGACATCCAACAGCATCCTCAATGAAAATTTGGGAAATATGTTCTTTGGGACACCTAAATACAAACCCGTGTGCAGTTCTCAGAGATGCTCTTTGCCTGAAGAAATTAGTCCTGTTGGTAACTAAATCCTGTGTAATAGCATTTCCTGGTGCATCCTGTTCTGAACTAAGTTTATTTTATATAGGATAGTAATTCACAGTGGCCTTTTACCTAGATAAGGCTGCTTCTGGAAGATTGGTTGAGCAGGAAGAGGTTCATCAGTGGCAGGAAGGTTTCAGGGCAGTTTAGTAGTTCTTTCTTCTGCTGCCAGCAGTGAGATAGTGACAGGCAGTTACATCTGAATGTCACTAAACACCAACGACCCCTGCCAGGTTAAATTACCTTCCAGGCTAGCTTTCAGTTACATTCAGGTTAATATAATTTATATTTTAGGACTATACAAGGATAAAGCATTGATAGAAAAGTGATATTAAAGTCCTGTCAGGTATGATAAAACAAGCTGCTGAATCTGACTTTATGCAGGTTTCCTAGCTCAGGGGCAGCCTCACACATACTTTGAATGTCCTTCTTTTAGAGGCAAAAGGAATAATACTCTCCTCTATACTACATTGACATAACACAAGAACAAGGATCTTACCATAGTGATCATTATATGATGGAAGTATTACCTATTTATTTTCTCATATTTAGTTGTCTACTTGATGATAAAAGTGTCTGCAGTGTCATCTTTATGTCCTTCTTGTGTCTAAGGAGCCAATACTAAAGGATACATAAATCATAACATGGTCCACTAGTCCATTCATTGGGGGAAGGAAAGGAAAATTAAACAAGTGGCATACTACACTGCTGTTACATGCTCAGCTGGCAGTTTGGCATTAACTATTCAGTTAATGCTAATGCTCCTGAATTATAACAGGAAACACATTTCCACTAAGCATTCATGTTATCTTCTCTTACACAAGTCAGAAAAAAATAAACTGTTATTTTCTTTTAACATATAAGCTGTGACAGGTGTCAGTCTTGCCCTCAACCCATTCAAAATCTTAGTCAAGTCCATGTCCCTATTAACTGTATTTTCATGCATAACTTCAACATTTTCAAAGCAGCTCCTCATAAATGATAAGCTCTTTTCTAATAGCACACTGCAGCTTTAGAGTTTTAAAAGAATAGTCTCACTGAATCTGGCAGATTTCCATTGCTTTAAATCTGGAGCAAGACAGACCAGAATATGTTCCTTCGTGTGCTGGCTGTGGTTAATTATCAGAGATGCACAGATATTTGTGCAAGAATATTATTTAGTCTTTACCATTTACAGTAATGTTTTGAGAAGTAAGAGCCTGATTCATCCCTGTGCAACCCCACTTCTATTACTGGGAACCTATTAAATCTTTTTTGTATTTGAACATTTTGGCTCTGTTGACAAGCTGTTTTTATTGCTTTCTCTGCATTAAAAAAAAACAACAAAAACAAAACAAAACAAAAAAAAAACCAAACCACCAGTTTGAGTGGTTTGTTTGTTTAATTTTTTCTTTTTGGATTTTTGTTTGTTTGTTTGTTTTTGATTTTGTGGCTTTTTTCAACAGAAGATACACCACATAATTTCAAGCTCTTTTACAAATTGTAAATGGAGTGTTCTCCTCCTATCCTATTCCCTTCTGCTTTTGTCTTTAAGCTGCACAACAAGCTCTAACATGATAACACTTCACAGGATACAGAGAACTCTTTGAAAGAGTCACCTCTTGTTTGGAGGTGTGACACAGGATCACAGAAATATTTCACCATTATCTTTGCAAAGATTCACATCTATACAGGAGCTATTTCAGTAACATTCCTTCAGGGTACAGAGGAAACATTTTGCAAGCATCTTACATAATGATAAAATTAGACATGCAATTCTTCTTTTGGGTTATCTGTATAAGCCCTAGTCCCCTTTCAGACAGACAACTTTCAATAAACACTGTGTCAATGCTTGCTTATAGAATTAAATTTTTTTTTCTCTATTCTTTCTTTAAACACACCACCTGTCTAGGACTCTTTGATGTGTTTTGTTGCTTAACAGCAATGAACCTGCAGGGAATTCAATAAGGACTCCGTTTAGACCCATAATACAGCAGTGCTCACACTGTAAGTGAAAACTATTTAGGCTACTACCTTCCATTATTGAGGAACAGAAAAAACAAACCTAGTAAAGGGTAGATCTCATCCCATCACATGATGTAGGTCACTGAAAGGCCAAGTTTGAAAATTCAGCTGTGATATAACCTTGAATGGAGTCAAACAGTCAATTCCCCATCTTGCAATTTAAAGCTTGGAATAGGCCAAATACACATTCCCCATCACACTACTCTTCCACATAGCCTTGTCTTTTCCTGCCAAGTAACTAAGTAGAAAAAGCTAAGGCATAACTTTTACAGGCACATCTCCAGTACAGTGTAAGTCCTGTCCTTCAAAGTGATGACAGTATGTCACAAAGATTGGACTTTGAATGGGGACTGTGTTGGCAACTGTGAAGAAACAGACAAGTGTTTAAAAAGGTGACACTCCAAAAGATTTAGGTGAAGAAGTCTGAAGTAAACTTAAACAGACAAATGCATTTAATGATTGCAAAGAATTGAGAATCTTTTTTTCCTTACAGTGCCGTTTTTGTCAGTGAGGGTTAAAGCAAACAGTCCTCCATGGTCCCACAGTGTAATTGCTTCCATTTTGTTTAGGCAGTTTAACCTCACTTTAACCCCTCTGACTACTGTTCAAGACGAAACAAAATTACTTTGATGATCTTAGACCAGCAATAATAATAAACTCCTCTGGTGTTGTAAACCTCTTTGTGTTAAAGACAGAGAGACTGATTACTCCTCCAAACTGTTTGTGCTGTGTGATTGATAATGACCAGTTGAAATTCCCCTCACTTCTCCATGTGTACCTCCATACAAGGGTGATTTAATCCACTGGCACTTGGGAGTTTACCTCAAGGCATCATGAGAGTTCAAAGGCACAGTGAAGAATGGCTTTCTGTAGACAGAAAGAGGGGCAGAGCTTTCTGAAACCTACATTCTCCTCGCTTGAATAACAAGCTTGAGTTAGATCTTTGGTGAGTATAAATTACTTCAGTAAAGATGTATTAGTTTTATTGACAAAGTATATTAGTTTTATTGAAGTTTCTTCTGGGGTACTGTTAGTCATTCAAACACAAAGCTGTCCTATTCAAATTATCTCATCATTTTTGTCTGCTGACAGATCTAAGACATCTCCAAAGCACTCAAACTCTATCACCACTAAAACCATCCATACCTGCAATACCAGCATGACAGCATGCTTTGCAATTATCACAAAGTGCAGGAGTCTAGGAGAAAGACGTGCTGTGGCAAGAGGACTCTTAAAAATATGCAGAGTAAACACAATGCTGAGTTAAATTGACCAGATTTGCATTTGTAAATGAGGTAGGGTGAATGTGAAATTATGCTGTGGCCATGTACTAAAGGTCAAACGTCATGATTTTTAATTACAAACACTCCCAGAAAAACAGCAATGATGTACAGATCTGGGAGGCCATTCATTTAGTAAAGTTTTAAAATCCTCAAACTGCACATAGATGTATGTTCATGGCAGGGGGGAGAAAGCAGAAGTGAGAGAGTCCCCTTTACTCACAGTCCATGTTTTGTCAAGTTTGCTGTCTTTGGAAACATATTCTTAGCCCTATTATGTGATGAAAATGAAGTTTCCAAAGTAAATTCCCATTAAGTTAATGTTAGTGCTACAGATGACCCACATTCTTATTTCACACACATGTCAATACTAGAATCAGGGAGGTTTCTTTTCCAAGGCTTCTGCCATTCTGACTCCTTTTCTGCTGCTGCAGGATGTATCAACTGCTTTCAGATACAAGTGGTCATAAGTTTTGAGATGAAAGAAACATGCATGAAGCTTTCAGAGGCTACAATATTTTTTATTTTTATTTTTTTTCTGTACAACTATCTAACTCAGTCCCTTATTTAGTTATTAGGGGTGTCTGGTAGGCAGACATACCAACACTTAAGCCATTCCAAATAATGTGGAAAAGTGTTCTGCCACTGCTGATGGATTCACATTGTCACTACAATACTGCTGAGTGGCTGGTTCTGGGATCAGTCTATACCAGCCTGAATTGGGCTAGTTTGTGGGGCTTTAACTCTGCACAGCTGCATCCGCCGAATCATTTTGATCCTAGCTGGACTGCGGTTAACTCTTACAAAAAAACCATCAGAGACAGAAGACTCATAAACAAAGCAGGTTTTGTTTGTTGGTTTTGTTTGATTGTTTGTGGGGGTTTTGGTTTTATTTTGGTTTTGGCTTGTTTTTTGTTTTTTTTTAATTCTTTCAAGAAAGCTCTAGATATGCCCATTCCAGGTTTTAGTCTTACGTTTTCTTCCTTGTTTTGGCGTTACCAGACCTTAGAAAGGTGAAAAGTATAAAATTTAAACAGTGTTTGTTCCTCAGCGATTGAGGCTTCACCAGCTCATATAAAGATCCAGGGAAAAAAGATTTTAACTGCCAATATATATGACATAATAATGACCAAGTCTGAAGTATGTAATCCGAGCACAGGAGGAATCCTAGACTGATCTTCTGAGTGCATTTGTCTGTGTTCTCTGTTTATTGGGGCAGGCTGTTACCTAAACTTTTGCCTTCCATCTGGATCCAGCAAGTTATGAACTTTAAAATCACACCTATGCCTGGAGACAACCCCTGCCATTTTTTGAGGACAGAGTAAGGTCCAATAAGTATTTCACTGCAAAGTGAGATTATTTGAATTAGTGCTCCCACAGTTGCAACATTCTTTACCTGCAGCTCAGGCAATTACATAATAAAGATAATAAGATAATAAAAAGATAAGATAATAAAAAATGTTTTTACAAATACATTGACAACAAAAAGAGAGCCAAGGATAATCTCCATCCCCTATTGGATGTGAAAGGGAATACTGCCACCAAGGATGAGGAAAAGACTGAGGTACTTAATGCCTTCTTTACCTCCGTCTTTAATAGTCAGACCAGTTATCCTCAGGGTATTTAGTCACCTGAACTGGATGACAAGGACAGAGAACAGAATAATCCCCTCATAATCCAGAAGGAGGACCTGCTATGCCACCTGGACACCCACAAGTCTATAGGGCTGGAGAAGATCCACCTGAGAGTACTGAGGGAGATGGTGGAGGAGCTTGCCAAGCCACTCTCCATTTATCAGCAGTCCTGGTTAACAGGGGAAGTCCTGCACAACTGGAGGCTTGCCAGTGTGACACCCATCTACAAGAAGGGCCAGAAGGAAGATCCAGGGAACTACAGGCTGTAAAAACCATCTGGAGGGCCAAGCCCAGAAAGTTGTGGTAAACAGAGTTAAATCCAGTTGGTAACAGGTCAACAGTGATGTCCCCCAGGGCTCAGTGCTGGGCCTGGTCCTGTTTAACATCTTTCTCAATGATCTGGATGAGTGCACCCTCAGTAAGTTTGCAGACAACATGAAATTAAGCAGGAGTGTTCATAGAATCACAGAATCAGAGTGGTAGGGGTTGGAAGGCACCTGTGGAGATTATTGAGTCCAACCCCTCTGCCAGTGCAGGAACCCCCAGGGCAGGCCACACAGGAACAGATCCAGGCATGTCTTGAAAGTGTCTAGAGAAGGCAACTCTACAATCTCTCTGGGCAGCCTGTTCCAGGCTCTGTCACTCTCACAGTGAAGAAGTTTTTCCTCATGTTGAGGTGGAGCTTCCTGTGTTTCACCTTGCTACCATTACCTTTTGTCCTATGACAGGGCACAGATGAGGGGAGACTGGCCCCTTCTACTTGACACCCACCCTTCAGGTAGTTGTAAACATTAATAAGATCCATTCTCAGTCTTCTCTTCTCCAGGCTAAACAGCCTCAGGTGTCTCAGCCTTTCCTCGTAAGAGTGATGTTCCAGTTCCTTCATCATCTTTGTAGCTCTCCTTTGGACTTTCTCTAGTATTTCCCTCTTCCTCTTGAACTGTGAGACCAGAACTGAACACAATACTCCAGATGTGGTCTCACTAGTGCAGAGTAGAGGGGGAGGAGAACCTCCCTCGACCTGCTGGCCACACTCTTCCTAATGCACAGCAGGATAACATTGGCCTTCCTGGCCACAAGGGCACATTGCTGTCTCATGGATAACTTATTGTCCACCAGGATTTCAAGGACCCTCTCCATGGAACTGCTTTCCAGTGGGTCTACCCCTAACCTGTACTGGTGTATGGTGTTGTTCCTCCACAGGTGTAGGACTCTACGTTTATCCTTGTTGAACTTCATTAGGTTTACCTTTGCCCAGCTCTCCAGTCTTTCCAGATCTTGCTGGATGGCAGCACAGCCTTCCAGTGTATCAGTCACTCCTCACAGTTTGGTATCATCAGCAAAATTTCTGAGGGTACACTCCACCCCTTCATCCAGGTCATTGATGAAGATGTTGAATAGGACTGGACCCAGAACAGACCCCTGGAGAACACCACTACTTACAGGTCTTCAGCTGGACTTTGCACCACTGATCACAACCCTCTGAGCTCTGTTGTTCAGCTAGTTCTCAACCCGTCTCACTGTCTGCTCTTCTAAGCCACACTTCCTGAGCTTACCCATGAGGATGTTATGGGAGACAGTATCAAAAGCCCTGCTGAAGTCAAGGTAGACAACATCCCCTGCTCTGCCTGCATCTACCCATTCAGTCACACAATCATAGAAGGCGATCAGATTAGTCAGACATGACCTCCTTTTAGTAAATCCATCCTTCATTTCTTCCATGTGCTGAGATATTATCTCTAGAATGAGATGCTCCATTACCTTTCCAGGGATGGAGGTAAGGCTGATGGGCCTATAATTACCAGGGTCTTCTTCTGCTCAGTTATATGAGGTTTAACAAGGCCAAGTGCTGGGTCCTGCACTTCAGTCACAACAACCCCAGGCAACACCACAGGACTGGGGAGGAGTGGCTGGAAAGCTGCCTGGAAGAAAAGGACCTGGGGGTGATGACTGACACTTGGCTGAACATGGGCCAGCAGTGTGCCCATGTGGCCAGGAAGGCCAACAGTATCCTGGCCTGTAGAAATGGTATGGCCAGCAGGAGGAAGGAAAACATTGTGCCCCTGTACTCAGCACTGGTGAGACTGCACCTCAAGTACTGTGTCCATTTTTGGGCACCACAGTATAAGAAAGACATTGAGGTGCTGGAGAGGGTACAGAGTTGAGCAGCAAAGCTGAGGGAGCTGTGATTGTTTAGCCTGAAGAAGAGGAGTCTGAGAGGAGATCTTGCTGCCTTTTACAGCTACCTTAAAGGAGGTTGTAGTGAGGCCAGCATTGGCCACTTTGCCCTAGTAACTAACAGGTCAAGACTACAAAAAAGGGTAAAAGCAACAGCACACTAATAAGTGAAAGATCTGAAGATCATGATGTTAATTCACAGTGACAGGGATCATCAATGCCCTGGAAATCCACCTTGGGAAGAAGACCCCTAAGCAGACTCAATTTCAGTGTCCTTTTTGCAATATCAGATATATTAAACATGGTCCTTCCATGATCCAGATCCATCTCCTATACTGAAGTGACTGCAGAAAGGTCATATTTCAGGTGTGATTGAGATTTCTGTAATTTGGCCATCTTTGTGATGATTTCTCACACTGCTTCACACATGTGTCATAAGCCTCTCTGATAAAGTTTTCATGCAGGTGGAAAAGATGTTTTCAAGCAAATTCCTTTCTCAATATGAACATCTATTTAAATACAAGCAGATTTTTTTCCCCAAAAAAAACACCTAACAAATTAAAACATCTGCTTCAAGGGAATCACAAGTTTATTGCTGTCATAACAACCTGACATTTGACATGCCGTACTTTGTTGAATTAAAGCCACAGTACACTATACTCCAGAGAAGCAATGATGGGTTATAGTTTGCTACAACATCTGCAGAGTACAAAATGCATGTTTGCTCTCAAGTTCAAAGAGCTCTTGGAACTATATTCCCTGGAAACACAAACTGGAAGATGGCATATGGTTAGATCCCTTTTTTTGTGTGTGTGTATGCATTTTTTTTGTGTGTGTGTGATATTTATTTGGGTTTTGCCTTGATTTGGTTTGGTTTGGTTTTTTTGGTTTTTGTTGGTTTTTTGGTTTTGGGTTTTTGTTTTGTTTTGTATTGTTTTTTTAAGTTCCTTGTGAGATATAAACATACTTAATTCTGAAACCTAGAAATCTGACTCTGAACAGAAGCACTAGCAAGCTAGGCCAAATGAAGGATCCTTCTTACAACATTTTGCTCAGGGAAAAAAAAATATATATGTTGGGTGAAATTGGGAAGTGAGAGATAGGCAAGCATCTCCTGAAGTGCTCTCCCAAGTAGGACTTTACTGGTGGACCAAGGAATAATTTAATGCATTGCTCTGTTAGTGGCTTACTTGAATGACCTGCTCTGCAGCTTAGTTCGTTAGTGTTTCAGTTTCCTGTTTACAAAATGGAGACCACAGTAACTGCCACAAATTGCTTTCTGAATCTGCTATGTAAATTGTCAGATCCTGTAGTACCTTGGGAATGGAGGCCATGTAAACATGGAAGTAAAAACATGAAAAGGGGAACCTATACTTTTTCTTTATTTGCATATAATATTTCTCAGATCACTGGTATCTCAGATACAAATAGCAGGATAGAAGAATAGAAAAAACCAAATATTACTAGATACTTTCTTCTCAATTTGATCTCTCCACTCTCTTTTATGAATCAAACAGTAGTATCGGAATATCACTTGCCATCTATGTCTGCTGTTAAGCCCCAGAATCTAGTAGTCAAGTCAACCTAAATCACCAAAGTATTTTAACAGAAAAACCTAAAGGAAGTAATAAATGTCAAGCACACATCAAAAAACAGACTAAGTTTTGGCTTTTGTTTTGTTTTGTTTTTTATAAGTCTGTGCTAGAATTCCTGTAAATTACTACTTTTCAGTGAATAATCCCTATGCAGTTCAACTCTATTGTAGGCTGTTGTAATGCACTATCTGATTAAAAGTTTATATATTTGACTCAGGGATTAATTGAGTAGGCTCTCCATAGTGGGAGGAAGGAACTTTCTCAAGGATTTCTGGAAATATTACATTGAAAATTCCTGTAATTTTCTTTTGGACAATATTATGAATTTACACAAAAGCTTTAGGAAAGGAGCGCTATAACCCTGTAACATTTATGTTCTTAGCAAAGTGAAAACGAGTCAGTTACATCCTGCTCTATTGTCACACATTTTTGCAAAAGTATGTGGCACCTGAATGGGAAGAGAAATCCTTTCAAGAGATGCTTGGAAGCCTTCTGCTAAGATCTAAACCACTGTTTTGGCTTACACTAATTGGTTACATCAGTGACTTAAAATAGAAAAGTAGGAATGAGCAACTAAATAACAAAAATTTAAAAATTGCTTATTAATTGGGCATTAATTCAGCAGTCTGATGCTGAGACAGAATTCACAGTCACTTGAAAGGATACTTGAAAGACTGGCATGATTGGAACAAATAATATCATAGTGACAGCATGTTACATGGAAAAACGAGCATTGACAAAAGCAAACAGGTTGACAAAGTACAAGGAAGATTTATGTTCACATTGTGGGTACAACATTTTGACCGTACCCGTTGCACCTTTTCTTTGTAACAACTGCAAGCAGCATTGCATGCTGTGTTGTGACTTGGCTGACATGGCAGGAACAGCAACTATTTTAACACTGATGCAAGATAAGGGGAGCAGCTGCTCCCATCTAGACCCAAAGATACATTCCTCTTTTCCTTCCTTTCAAAAGTCAGTCTCTACCTCTGTTCTGTCAACACTCCCCTACTAAGGGTCAGGGAAGAATTTATTCCACCTCTTTTATCACATACATTCATATGTAGCACTTCATTTACTGAGGTATTTTTTGTGGGAGATGATAACTCTTAACTCCTAAAGGTTTGGAAGACTGGGTCTTCTGATCGTAAGCTCTGGCTTCTAAAGGTCAGATTCTGCTTGCTTAGTTATGTCAATTTTATTACAGTCACCTCACTTTCCATGTACAATGGGCATTTGATGATTGATGTTTCATAATGGGACATTCCTACTGAACTATTTAAGAAATTCTTACCCTCCATTCAAGAGTTCAAAGGAAAGAGAAAAATTGAAACAGCAATCGCATAAGATTTATGTACTGTACAGTGAGAAGCCAAATACTCTCCCGTTGAACACAGTTATCTATCAGCAATTGGGAACAGAATGTGGAAGCTGACTTCAGGTATTCTTGACTTGAAATTGCAGTCTGGTTTTACAAAACAGTGAAAGATAAGAGTAATCCATAAACCAGAAAATTGAACCTTCTAGTTTGAATGTATAAACTAATTATGCTATTTAAAGCAATACCATAGTAAGATATATTTGTGTATACAAAGCAGTTCATTCTTTCAGGGTCTTAAATATGGAGTTTATGACAAATAATTTCCATTTTCTACTTGTTGAATTTTGGGCTAGTCACAGTTGTAATTTCATTCCATCTGGTTATGGCTGCTAAGAGATCCATTCACAAAGCTAACCTTTCTACACCATTTCTGGAACTGGTAAAAAATAGTATAATTCATTTATGTATTCAGTGGAACAGACATCATTATAATCTCCTCTGACTTCTTCCATTTTCTGCCATAAAAGAAAATTAATTAAAAGATTGGAACTAACTGACACTTTTTGCCAAAGTAGGAACAGAAAAAAAACATCCTGCTCTAAGTAATTATTTGTGGAAGTTTAGTTATTTTTATTACTGTAAATATGGTGGCGTATTCCCCCTCTTTTTAAAGAAGAGCTAGTCATGAGTGTGTGATCCTCAGACCACCAATGTCTCAGTTTTGTTATAAGTAATATCTTTGAAGTTTTTAAAAGAGGCTCACAAGCAAAGTTTAATCAAGTGTATTCTTTAAGTGAATATAAAGCCAGACCTTTTTGCTACACATGGTAAAATTTTCATCAGTGCCATCCCACCTGCCCTCATGAAATGGTGCATTTTTTTCTGGCAGAACTTACTGTGCCTGCAATGTTTGAAATGACTGGTTTTGAACTATACGTAGAAAGACCATGATTTATATGCTCTCATTCCATGTATTCCATAAACACTTTAGCAATGTGAATTTCATTTCCAGGACAAGTGCTGCCACTTAGGTGCAAGCACACTATTTCATTCCCAAGCATTTTAAAACAGCTAGTAAAGAGTTGAATAAGAAAATGTTTAAAAATTCTTCTTTAAAGAGGAAAAAACCCAAATCTTTGTGTTTGATCATGTAAGAATACACAAAGTTTAGAAGTTTCTAACTTTCCAAAACTTAGTTACATACCTCCGAACTGAATCTTGTTAAAAAGTGGGAGGCTGATAACGTGTTTTAGTGTCTGGTTGAAGTGGGAAATAAAAAAAGAAGATAAATATTTTAAAGAGATGGTCAAAATAATATATCTGTTAAAGCAAGCTACAGGGGCCTAGAAACCCTGCTACAGTTTGCCTAGGCTCTTGACACCCTTATCATTACAGTAACCTAGTCTCTCTCAAAATAGTGTTAGGCAATTTGACTGACATCTAATGGTGCCTTCTCTCTTACCTTCACCTCAGAACTATCTGTGTTGTGCTGTGTTGTGTTTTGCTTTGGTAGAATTTTAAATGCCCACACTGTTCAAAACCTATGAAAACAGGAGTATTTCCAGAAGGAATAGAAAACAGTGAGACTCCTCATGGTCTACAAGTGGGTAATTTTACACGCTGAGATTAATCTAGAGCAGAGCTCAGCTTCCTGACTCCAGCAAAGATGGAAGAAAAAGGTGATATCTGACAGTAATAAGCAAAGAGTAACATTATCTACTCTTCCTACAAAAGAAACAATTATTCTCAATTTAAGCTACTGTTTCCCTAACATAATGAGATGAACCTATACCATTCTCTTATATGAAAATTGACTAATCTAAAAATGCCCCATGACCTCAGATCACTTCATCTTCTTAGGAGCTCATATCCCTCAAAAGTTTTTCCTGTGTATATCCAACTATGATGGCAACAATTTGAAAGCATTTACTAAATAAAATCAAATAAATATCAAACCATTTTATGCACTACTTTGGAAAGATTGGAAACCCTGGTTTCCTCAAGGGACTAGTGGCTTAAAAATCAGAGTCAAGGAACTCCATTTTTAAAACAATCTTCCAGTTTTAACTCCTTGTCTTTATAATTTGTTCTGGATGATGTCAGCTTGCTGATAGAGTAACCGGAACACATTTAACGGAACTCTCTACTGTCTTAAGGGCATATATAAAACATAAAATCAAGTTAAATACTTTATTTTCTGTCCCTTAAAGACTGTTTTTTTGAGAGGAAGCATCTCATTCTCAACCTTCAAATATTTACATTTTCAGGACTGAACAAGAACTTTAGATGTATCTTCTGTGTAACCATTTTTTTTTTCAAAAAAGCAGAAGTTAAAAACCAAGATTTAAAAAGAGAAAGAAAGATACAAAACAGAACTGACATTGGCCTTTCCTACCACAGAGTGATTTTTGCCATGTTATGCTGACCTTGGTCACAGCAGAAAATGCCTCAGAAACACAAGAGCTATTAGCAAAGAAAACTAGTCTTTGACTGAATCAGTGAATAGCCCCAAGACTTTCTCATTTGTTTGTGTATGTGTGGTTGAGTTCCTAAAGCTTGTTCCTTCTATAAGGACTGAATTCTTCTATAAGGATTGATGTTATGCACCAGTTTTCCTCTATTCATCATGAAAACACTGACATGTTATTGTCACAAACATAAAAGGACCTACTTAATCCCACCAGTTAATTTCAGGTGGGTCTCATGGTTAGAAAAAAAATCAAGAGTCAAGCAGATGCTGGGACTGAGTTTGAATTGAGGCATTGAGTCACTGGATGACCTTGCAGACAGTCTCTTAACCTCCATTTGCCTCAGCAATCTGTTGGTATCACTGGAGGAAAGGTGGGACCTCACTGAATGCCAGATGCTGTGTGCAAGCCTTTCATGCTAAGCCTCTGAACAATAAAATAAGCATGCTAATATGGAAGCATTTCCTAAATGATTCACCTGTCCCCTTTGACTTCCTCTTCAAAGGTTGAGAATGACCAGGAAGTCTGTGAGGAACAAAGATGATTTCATTTGTTCTTTCTGGGTGGGCTCTGCTCACCCTGTATCTGTAGAACATCCAAGTGGGATTGCCAAAAATCCCAACTGCCCTTAAAAAAGTAAATGCCAGTGTTGGCAAGACAGAAAGTACAGGCAGAAACACCTGTGTACCAGCTGAGCACAGCTGCACACAGGCTCTTCCAGAAGATTCTATGGTCTACATGCCACATTATTGCAAAGCTGAGTGTGTCTGACTGGGAAGGAAGGGAAAAGCAGCAAAATGTAGGACGGTTCACATCAGTGGAAGACATCTCTCACTGATGTTTTGCTCACACTGTTCTGCACAGGCAGTCCTCTTTTCTCTGAAAGTGCTTACTATCTCTTGTTCTCCATCAGCACTGTTGACTTTGTACACATCCATTGGCAGTTGCGCATGCAACTCTTGATCAGACTTTCCTGAGGAGACAGCTGTCCCACTGTAAGACATTATTGTCCCCACCAGTTTATAGCCATCACTCTGACATGAACCATTGCCCTTGGAATGGAGTGTGTAAGCGTTTTGCATCCTCTTTAGTGAAAAATCACTCAGGTCAGTTTAAGAAGCACTGTGTTGTCAAGTAAAAGGTACCGATTGGATTAAACATGATTAAACAGTTAAGATAAATTATTTTAATATTTTACATCACTAGGTTGAAAAAAAAAAAGAACAAAAAAAAAAAAGAACAATGTGAGAGATGAGAAGCAGACTTTTCTGTAGTAACAGGACTCCCCTTCCCAGCAGAGTGTTCTGATTTCTAAATATAATAGACAGCCATGGATCACATCTCTCTGTTCCTGCATTGCTGGTCATAAGATGTCTCAAATTTAACAGGCTAGATGAAAAATGCCTTCACCCAGGACATGTCACAAAAGGTTGTGACTGAAAGCACTGCACTGTGGTAGAAATGAAGAGCTCTGTCTTTCCTGAAGGAATACTGTGAATATTAGGTAATTATATGAAAAGGTAGGCCAATACTGCTCCAAATGAATTTAGTGCTACTTAAGTTAGGTGTCTTGTAAGGGTGTCTAATAAGTCAAGTCCATGTGTATACTTCATTTAGGGCACGTACTTTCTGAACCCCAAACAGTCTTAGTTCAGCTGAACAAACGTGAGAAAGCTAATGAAAACACTCAACAGCACAAATAATCTCCTTACTAAAATTTTATAAAAACTTTTAAATGATGAGAGCTTTTACTGTATAGCCACTTCCCTTTTAATGTAACAACATGTACTTCCCAAGCAAGGTTTGTGTGTTTGGAAAAAACAAACAAAACAGTCACAGAAAACAAGAAAAAAAAAAAAAGTCCCTGTTTCATTCAGATCAGAACTGAATACCGGTTTGAACTGAATATCTTTCAGTTTCCTTCTGTCTTTAACTTCTTCACCTCTCCATATTATAAATCACAACAGAAAAAGCTTCCTTCAAGTATTTATAAATATTAAAAATATACAGGGTCATTCTATTTAAGTGAAGCTTGCACTCAATGCAATGCATTTAACAATGTCCTTGAGATACCTGCAATTTGAATGTAACCTAAAACCACAATCTTTGACCACTTTTATAGTTGTGAATGGTCCCCTGGCCCCTTTCACTTCAGCAGGGCTGTTAACCCCAGTGTCGTAGCTTACTTCCAGTTTACATAATTGTATTTTGCTTGCTTAAATTCTCTAAGAGCTCCCAACTGGAGAAGCTTTTCTTCACTTTCTCTTCCAAGAGATCCTTGAGAAACACTGCTATCAGAAAACTTCTACCATTCTTTGTCTGAGAGGTGACTGAATTTCCATAATGGAGGAAGTGGTCCCCACCTATAGTTATATAAACTTGTACAGATATATACACATATGTGTCTGCTTGTTTGTGTAATTGCTTGGATATACAGATAGATATACATGTACATGCTTAGAATTGTCCTGGGATAGTCTTTTCAGCAGAAGGAAATACTTTTCAGCTTGGACTAGTTATTGTATTTTCTACAGAAATATGTAATGTGCAAAGCAGAAAAGAACAAAACCTGAAAGGGTTTAATTAAGTGACATAAGATGCCTATGGCGTAAGTGGGAACTTGACCCAAGTTTCAAAATTTCAGCTTTTGGCATGACATCATTCTTTCCGTGTAGAAAAGTTATGTGATACAATGCAGAATATGTAACAAGGATATAGATACATGTAATGAAGAATATGTAATGAAGGTTATATAGTATAACAAAGAAATATAATGATTTAATATAATCTCATACGTGAAAATAAGTTTCTTTTCTGGGGAAAAGGAAATACTAAATTTATCATGGGTAGATGTCAACAGAATATTATGTCTGTCATCTGAAGAGCAGGTAGTGGTGAAGGGTTGTACAACATGTATAAACTATGTGCCCTAACCTTCTGTCTATCACTGCTCTTCAGCTGCCCATTTCCACTCTATTCCACCTTGCTAAATCTAAGGCTAAAGTTGTTATAGCTCAGTAAAGAACCCCTTACTACATTAAAGAAACCTACCCTTCTCTCTGTATCCAAACCATACAAGGGTGTGCTCAACTTCTACCATCGAAACTGATTTCCATATCTTTCATCACTCATATTATTCGTATGTTGGTGTTGTAACAATTTAGCAATATGTGCCTGTGGTTTTCATTAGAGAGGGAGCATCACTTAAAGTTTGACATGTCTCTATTCTCTCTGCATGCAGCTACTTTGCAAATAGTTTGGCAGGGGGCAAGCGAGAAAGGAAGGTCTATTTGTTAGGACAGAGGACAGGCACCTTGAAAAATTAATGGACTGATTATTTTTCTGTTACAGGTTTTCTATGTTGCCCTGTTTTTTCCATTTACAAAGCTGCAATAATTTTTGATGAACTCATGAGTATTGTGGGGTTGAACACAGCATCTCACACTGTTTGTAAACTACTTGGAGATTTTGGGATAAGAGGTGCTGCAAAGGAGTTAATTGAAGCTACAGGAGTCAATTCCTAATGTGTATCTCTGTGTTTACGAGCAGATTTTTCACCTCACTGTTGTGGAATTTGAAAATGGAAAAAACACACTCAGCCCCAAAGAACCTACAATCCCAACAGAAAGTACAGATGAAAGGATGGAAAAAGTTAAAAATTATCATCCCCATTTTACAGAGGGAGAACTGAAACATTAACAGCTTACATAAACAGTTTAATATGGTTGTTTCAGGATGCACAGAAAAAAAGCATCAGATGCAGGGATGTGAAAGCAGATCTCTTGAAGCCCATCCCAAGTGCTTGAATTAGAGGCTATTCTGGTGAGTGCAGTCTCTCTATAGTCTCCCCACTGCCCTGCCATTAAGTCTGATTGATGATTTTACTGGTGTTAGAAAGGTAAGAAACACTCATCTGAAAACCTACATGTAGTTTGGGAACTAAATAGGGAAGCATGCTTTGTTTTGTCACCTTCTTGTTTAGTTAATACCTTCCCCCCCCCCCACCATGGAGTTCATGAAACCCTTTGGTTTTGATAGTATTTTTTATTATGAGGGTTTCTTAAGGTAGCTGAAGTGACTGAAAGCAGGGCTTGCTGAGGAAGTGCTCAGCCATGGCCCACTGGTTGATGTCAAAAGGCCAGCATCTGGTACCATTCTCTTGGTACTCAATTGCTTCTTTCTTTCAGCTCTTTTCAGACCAAGGTACAACTTGAGAAGTGTACTCTGTGTTATAAAAGCCCTAATAGAATGGCAGCTTTATGTGCATAAATCTGTTCTCACTGCCAACACCACAACTTAGCCAAATAGCAACTGCTGCCACAATACCAGGAGGCCAGCGTTTTCTAAGACTAAATCTGTCACCTTGTCTTGTGCAACTAGCTGCCTACAGCCCTGAATATGACCTTAAATTTGATTCACTCTTTGTACACAAGCTACAGAGAAAATTACAAAGTGTTGATTTATTGTACTATAGATTTTCTCAATTTTTTTTTTACTTTGTTTGCAGGTTCTTAAAAAAGTTATATATATTCCTTTAGATATTAAGAAAAAACCCAAGCAAAACAATGACAAAGCCACAGTTAACTGTCAGCAAATCCATGTAAAACTCAACTGTCACAATTAAGTAATCTCAGAATGAAATTCCTTTTGTTCATTTTATTGAAATACAAAATTTCCTCAAATTAAAACCAAATGAATATATCTTTATAGTCAAAGTGAGACTCTACCAAGGCAGACAGCATCAAGTGCTAGTTCACACAGTGGGGTCAGCACTCTTTCTTCACTGCATTTGCCAATGTTTATATTTTTTTTTATAATCAGGAGAAAATCAAAGCCATGTGGACACCTACAGGAGAAACAGCAGGTCTCGAAATGTTGTTGGCAGGGCAAAATTTGTGATTCTCTCATGGCACTTCATTTTCTGTCAACTTTGTTTCAGTTACATTTTTATGTTAATTTCTTTTCTTTTATAAAGTATTTGGGGCTGGAAACAAATTTTCCTCTTGTTTTTATAGAATTTTAGAGCAGCCTTTCCCAGGTGGAACTCCTATAAAGAAAAGCTTTATTTTAATCTACAAGCCTAAATCTAATATACAACCTCTACATTCTTCTAAGTCATAGGCTAACACAGCAGGTGTTTCAAGTTCCTGAGAGATGCATTAAATAGACACATTTAAGCCATTCATGATTAATAAAAATGTAATTTTTTTTTTCCCCATTTGGAAGGGGAGGAGACTATGAAATTGCAGTGACCATACTATAAATATACCTTTAAAATATAAATAACCCTCATAACACCTGTGTGTGGGGAAACAAAGTAATATTCTAAAGTGTGTTTAATAGAATAAGGCAAACTAAAACCAAAAAACCCACTATTAAATGAAATATTGAAATGCAAGAGCATAACAGTCATAATTTTAAAAACAGGGACCCAAAATAATGAACAAACAGCCAATAACTAGAAAATCACCTGAAGGACTGAATTCAAAGGGCTTATTAAAAATATCAAATTTACGTTTTAAAAGACCTTTGTAACTACATGCATCATGATATTATGTGCAGGGCACAGAAGGCAAGCATGTGCTGTAAAGACCTGAACAACCTATGGCTGTACATGTGCAGAAAACACAGTAGATTCCTAAGCACATAGATCCATAAATGTCCAGGAGAGGGAGCCTGAAAGCAGTTTGCAATGCACCGTTATGGATTTTACTTGCTTTGAAAGTTTTGCCTGTCTTGCAATTTGTCAGCAGAAGACCTGAATAGATCAAGGGTTAATGGGACAGGCTACATATTAAACCCAGTTGGCACATCACTCCAAACAAAGGCACTGGACTCTGGGATAAGAGTTCTGTCTCTTCTGCGTATCAAAGCTCTCTTCCTTAGACACTAAGAGAAGAGGACATGCTTTTGTCCTCTGGTCTTACAGACTTCGGTTAAACACAGCTACAGCAGGCCTGAGGATGAAGGCCAAAGCTCTTGTTCATTAGATGGAATGAAAAAATATGATCTGGGCAGAAAGATATTGGATTTTTTATTTCATTCCTTTTAAATCAGAAGAGTTAAACTGAGGATAGATTCCAGAGTTTATTCATGTGAAAACCATCATATAAACAATTCCAAGTCCATCAGGCTATATTATATGTGCATAGACTGAGTACTGGGAGTGATATATTTATCTGCTCTATACATGATAGGATGCTGATTTGCTTAGTAGCTATAACTGGACATACAGTTAATATAAAATCTTGGTATGCAAATTCCTTTACTGATTCATGGTTAAGCCTATTGGAAAGAGATCATGTTATAGATTCCTGGAAGTCCCTTATGAATCCAGGGGGTGGTTATTTAACATCTTGCTTCCTCATCCCATTTAGTCTAGTGTCAATACTATCTGCCAGGCAAAGAATTAATCATGTTGAGTGACTATTTACAAAGAAAAGAGTGTGGTTATCCAAGGAGACTACAATTGCTACAAGACAAATATCCAAGCAAACTGTGACATTACAAGAGCAAACCCAATTTAGAGTAAAAACAATACCTGTGGATTCTCTAGATGTAAAGGAAGTTACAAGGAGTATATGAACAGCCCAAACAACTTTTGGGAATGGGAATGTCAAAAGAAAGAGTTTAGGGCAACTGATTTGAATGACATTCTTTGCCGTTCACCTTCTGAAACCTAATGGACTCTTCTTTCACTAAGACAGAGGAGATTTGTAACTGATTAAAAGATGTTTACTAACCAATATGCATTCTCTTGACCCTGTAAGATCTGAGATCAAATAGAATACAAACCACTGATTCATATTTATCAACATGAGCTAAGCATTCTGCCAGCTTTGAGTGTGAAGGACATTATGTTCATTGAATCATAAAATGGTTTGGACTGGAAGACGCCTTAAAGATCATCTAGTTCCAACCTCCTACCATGGGCAGGGACACCCTCCACTAAACAAGATTGCTTCTTGTTTCCCCATCCAACCAGACTGAACACTTTCAAGGAGGGCACAACATCTCTGAACGAACTGTTCCAGTGCCTCACCACCCTCACAGTGAAGAACTTTTTCCTTACATCTAACCTAAATCTGTCCTCTTTCAGTTTAAAACTATTACCTCTTGTCCTATCACTACATGCCCTTGTAAAAAGTCTCTTTTTAGCTTTCCTATAGGCCCCCTTTAGGTACTGGAAGGCTGCTATAGGATCTCCCTGGAGCCTCCTCCAGGCTGAGCAACCCCAACTCCCTCAGCCTGTCCTCATATCAAAAGTTTTTCAGTCCTCTGATCATCTTTGAGGCCCTCCTCTGGACTCACTCCAACAGGTCTGCATCCTTCTTATGTTGGGAACCCCAGTACTGGATGCAATACTTCAGGTAGGGTCTCAATGAGAGTAGAGTAGAAAGGAATATTCACCTCTGTGGACCTGCTGGCCATGCTTCTGATGCAGTCCAGGATATAGCTGGCTTTCTGGGCTGCAAATGCACATTGTTGCATCATGTTCAGTTCCTTGTCAAGCAACACCACTAAGTACTTCTCCTCAGGGCTGCTCTCAATCCATTCTCTGACCAGTATGTATTTGTGCTTGGGATTGCCTTGACCCATATTCAGGACCTTGCATTTTCTCCATTGATATTTTTTGACATGGAAAAGACATGCTTTTTCTCATCCAAGTTGTCTTAAATAGCTGATGATTTAGTTGTGGATGTTGGATTAGAGGAAAATTCATATACAAATGCTTAGATATTGATTATATTTATATTTGTATTCATAAGCGGAAACCAAGCAGCATACACAACAAGAACTTGATGTTTCTCCAGCTATCTAAAAGATTATTTAATTTTAATTATTTACATGTGTTTACAAAGCTGGAATCTTTTAATGCAAACAGCTATGATATACTTGCTCTTTGAAGTGATTAGGCACAATAAATTAAAAAATCTTATCAGAACAATAACATTGAGACTTTGACAACAGGATATTTTAGGAAACAGACTTCTAACTTCAGGGTAGTTATCTAGTGGAAAGGTATTGTAGAGAGGACATAGCAATGACATGTGTTATGTTCTTATTCCTCCAATAACATTTTGAGTCAGTAGAAGCTTAAATCAATGACCAGTCTTCATGAAAAGGTGATACTCATTTACAGTTGAAATGAGTTAACCTGATTTACACAGTGACTTGAATACATTCTTTGAGAACCTTTGAGGAAAGAGACATTTAGACTGGCTTGAACTCTTTCATTCTTTTTGAAACTTCATCATATAGCACATCTAGTACACGGCTTAAAGTTGGGCATATCCTAGACTAATTGTTATTTTCTTCTATCTCTGATATGTCTGGAAGACTGGAAGTGCAATGAAAACACCACACATGACATTCTGGTGCTGTCCATCAGGACATCTGCTCTGAAAAATGGATCAGGGAGCACATGGATTTAATTCTGCATCCTGAATTGTGGATCTGTCTCCAGTACATCTGAGAGCACTTTTGATAAGTTAAGGCTTTACTGCAAATTTCTTTCACTATGGCATAGACAAATCAAGTACATTGTAAAATGGAACTTCAGTTAGGATTTTTGAAGGAAATAGTGAAGAAATAAAGGGAAATGTTGTTTTCAAAGTTGGAAAATTTTTGTCTTTGGTGTTGTTCCCATGTCATCAGTGCAGCTATAGTAGGGGTAAATTTTACTTGGCATGTTTAGCCAACACTTCATCTAAAACCAATTTTCCTACATCTAATCCCCTAACCAGCCTCTTTCACTTTGTAGGGTCAGAAAATGGGAGCTGGTGTCACTGACATCACAGACTTTCTTTTAAGGAAAAGGCAGGAAATTTCACCTCACTTTTAATTTGCTACACAATAATCACAAAGTGTCACTTTGTTTATTAACCAGATGTTGACAACTGATTGCAGTACAAAAGTGACCTCACAGTCCAATCACAGCAATCACTAGCAGGTTGGATTTGGTTTAAATAATGCACCTTCATGCATTGAAAACAGGTGTAGTTCCATCCAGTTGTCAAACTCAGCACCCTGCTGCCAAAGGCAAGCAAAAATTTATACCAATTTGACAGCATGTAAGCAAGAGATGTGCTACATGGTATTATAAATTACTAAGAGAAAGACATTTTAACAAGGACTACAGTTCTTGGTGGCTTCATAGGAGCCATTCTGAAGCCAGCTTTGGAGATAGAACATATTTACTTCAGAAATCAAAACAGGGATTTGGTTTCCAAATCTTACAGTTCTCACAATTATCATAATTCAAAAGTTTATGAATGTCCTGGTTTGAGTGAGAACAGAACTAATTCTGTTCATCGATTTTACTTTTCATCTCAATTCTTCTAATTAACTGCACTTTTATGAAGTTAGCAGTGTGTTTTCACAGGCAGTGTCTGCTTCTAGCAGTGATAACACTCCATGGTTAGAGATACTACTGATGATTGGTGTGCAGATCAAGGACACTGCTGGATCTTGTGTACCACTTTGGGGGGTGCAGAAAGTGCAGGCTCCACCTGCAAGGAGGAGTAGACAGGACAGGTGACCCTAAAGTGAGGATACCAGTGAGGTATTTCATCCCATATATGTAATATTTAATATAAAGCAGAGGGATCATGAGGGTCAAGTCCAGCTTTGCTCAGCTCAGCTCTTTCTGCTTCTTCCTTGCTTCTTCAGTGGTTAGCATCTGAGGAAGACTCTGTCCATTCTGCTTTCAATCCTGATCTGCGTGTTCCTGAATCCGGTACCAGAATCCAGTTTCTGAACACAGTTGCTGTCTGCTGCTGGGCCCAGTCTGGGATTTTTTTGCTGCTTGCTCCAGGTACCTGCATCAGTGGTGATGGTGACATAATTGCCATTGGGGGTGTGGGGGTTGGGATTGATACTGGGTTTGTATGTATTTGTATATATTCCATTTTAATTATTATTATTACTATTATTTTCATTTTCATCAAAGCTTTTCTAATTTCTCTCTCTAATCACTAAGTCTCTCTCCCTTATTACCTTTATCCTCCCCTTTGGGGAGAGAAGGGGGTTAACAGAGAGCATCTGTTACAGGTCTAGCAAGCTTTCCTTTCCAAGCAAAGCAAGACAGGGAACAAAGTGCACAAGTATCACCCTTATATGACTGTGATGGATTAGACAGAGACCATATTATCTCTGTTTTTTTCAGATTTTAAAAAAATTTTATTTTAATACCCAGTACAATTCTAGCAGGAATCTAAGTAATTTTTCAAATTAAATATTACTTTTAAGGATTGCTTGGGCATGTGGGACCAAACTCTAGCCATATTGTATAGTTGATTACACTTAAAAACTTAAAAA
>JANHGN010024813.1:85688-96075 GCA_024605025.1 Megaceryle maxima
GCTCTTATGAAGAAAATCCTAGTTGTGATTGGGTCTGCTTGTTCTCTTTCTAAGAACATATTTTTGGGATGTCCTCATACATCTTAAGATAATGGCAAAAAATTTTTATTGAATATTCTGCTACCCACATTGCTATCTACACTTTACATTTTTAAAATTAATTGATGAAGAAAAATTTAGGATATATGTATGAAAGTATCTGGAGATTAATGTTACCAATTTAATAATTAAGCCTTGTTGAATTCCTACAGCCATGAGTCAAGGACTTTTAAATGTCAGGGTGTGTATAAAGTTTTTTAACTTCATTATACCAGGCCAGTTCAAACTAGAAGTGGGATTCTTCCTTAGTATAGTTCCTTACCAAAGAAAACTCTGTGGGAGAAGAATATATGCATCAGGGATAGTGATCTGACCTCAGCTATTATATCTAGACAGTGCTGGCATCAAGAAGAGATTAACATGAAGTTACTCAATATTTCTATTAGATAGAGTTCAGATTTGACATTAGTTATGGGTATAAACTAAATTTTGACTCTGCTTTGGTATTCAAGCTCTCTTAGTTATCTGCCAGCTGCAATGAACTTAAAAAAACCCAAAATTGTTAAATTTCACAAAGGAAGGAACACATGGCTGAAACAAAGAATAACTAAGATTTTTGTCTGAGGAACTCATAGTGAAATGATCAATGTTCACTGTTGTTTGAAACATACCAAATTAGATTTATTTTTAAAAAAATTAAAAACAAAGTGAATATATAGATTATCATTGAAATAGAAGTCAATATAATTTCTGCAGGTGAAATGTTTGAAAAATGTCTCTCTTAGACAATCTCATGAGAAATGCTGTGCATTACTACCACCATCACAAAGCAGTCCTCTTTTTGGCTTCTCTTTCCACAGGAAAGTTCAGAAAGACAAGAGATATGATTTTTTCTGTGGGTATGTTAGACTGCCTTAAGTTTGGTAAAGACAAGCATTTCCCATATCAGTCCAAGAATGTGAATCAAGGAGAGCTTTTATCCTATCATAATATATTCTGTAACATAGCAGATCCTGGCTCATTGATATCTTAATATAAACAATAACTAAGCACATTGTCCTTAGTGCTCATTTATTTCTTCTCGTAGTCTGAACAGAAATGGGGCAACTATTTCAACTGTTTGGCTTTTTTTTCTTCATAAATTTCAAAACAATAAGAAAAAAACCCAACCCAAACCAAAAACCTTGAAAAAAACCAAGGGTTTTTATTTTTTTTTCCACAGGGGTGTATTTTTCCACATAGCTGTGATGTTTATGTTCACTCTGACTCACACTGGAAGGAAAGGAGGTGCTAATATCCATGATCAAATCAGTTCATAAATTTGCTTCATTGCCTAGTCACACCATCAACACTTGTTTTTCCACTAAATTTGTTTCTCATTATTTCTTCTTTTCCACCTTAGCCATGAGTGGTTTTAAATCTACATCAATTTTAAAAACATTTGCAAAAACATCGCCATGCAAAGAAACACTGTAAAAGCAAGGTGACTTACCTTTCAATAATTCTCCCTCAAAATGGATACGTTTCATGCTCTTCTGAGCAAGAAACTCCTCTGAGGCTCTTCTCTCCCCTTGCCAGTTGTACACTGTGGCTTTAACCTCTGCCATCATTATAATTTCCTTAACCAAGAACTATGATGTCACAACATTTTCATGCTATGATGGACCTCTTTGGGTTCTGGATGTAATTACTACTTTTCTGGGTGTAGCTTTTACATTGCCAAAGAAAAAGAGATAATATAAAAATAAGGTTCTTGGCCTTTGTGTTGATATTGTTAAAATACCAAAGTCTCTGGTGTCTTAACCACTAACACACAGAAGCATTTTGCTACCTTCTGAAGGAATCAGAAAGTAAACAGCTAATTGACTTATTTCACCTTTCCCTACTGAAACCTGTTATTGGTTGAAATACAAGAAGAACCGGTATTTCTACTGCATCTCATTCTACTGCCTAATCAACTTCTTTCTCTGTTCAGAAGAAATTTAATATTAAAATCAGATATAATGCAGGTCTATGTGATGATGCAAAGTATTTAATGTCTATTTTCTGGTCTTCTTTGTGCCAATGAATACATTTTTCGGGATAAATTACTTCTGGGGCTACAAAGTCGCTGAAAATTGCCTGGCAATAGGAGCTGTATGCAAAGAAAATTTTTATTGCAAGGTTCACCATTGCAAGTAAGTTGGGCAATATCTATTATTTTGGATTTTTAAAACTAGGTTTCAAGTGCTAATTTCTTCTCAGCTGGAGGTGAGGTCTCTCAAAAGAGAAATCCTAAAGAAATCTGCTTCTCGGTCTGCTAAGAGAAATATCAGAGCCAAATGATCAAGGCTGAAATCAGCTTGGCTCATGTCATGAGAGTTTAAGCAAGAGAAGCACTTCTTCACTGAATGCCACAGACATTTATGTTCCCTTCTGGACTTCTCCACATGTCCCCCAAAAGCCATAGATGGAACGACAGTTTGTCCAAGCAGCTGAGCAAACCACTGGGCTAAAAGTGCATAATCCTTACTGAAATGCTCTGGCAGTGAACACACATCTGATGGCAGCCCTGTTTTAGATAATCTGTCCTTCCCTCTCTGCCCACACTGAGAGCTACACAGCTAAACATAGGATAATCTCCCTCTGTCTCAAAAAAGGAAAAGCATCTCTGTGCACTGTACCGTGCAATATAAAGAGCTAAGTCTTGACAGTCACCTGTGGATTGGATGTGAGTGTAGTCAGAGTGGCTGTGCCCTGTGTGGCACAGAGAGGTGATGAAACCATCAGCAGCAATCTGGAAATGAAGGTCAGATGTTCAGTCTTCATGGAGCTCCATGAAAAGATCTCAGTTTACTTGAGGTGTTTTGAGTCATGGTGCCTCAGAATGAGAACACAAAACCCTGCAGCGAGTGGTCAAGAGTCGTAACAGCTTCTGCATGTTTCCCAGTTACCTCAGCAATATTATGACTGGACTATCATTACTAAATGCAGTCAATACAAGGAACTTGTTTGTGCCTGGAACAATTGCATTTTAAGTATAATGGAAGAAGCAAGCATCCCTACCAAAAGTCTGCCTGTTGCGTGAGTAGTGATTTTATTGATTTAGCTCAAAAGCTGTTAGGAATTAGTTTGTCTGTCAGCTTTAAATAAAACTCGAGGATTCTAAATTAACTATTTGAATATAATGGCCCATTCTTTGTTTTTGTTGGGTGTTTTCAGTTTGATGACTTCAAATACAGAGAGTGGGTGTGGTTAAACACCCTACTCCCACTCAGTAACTCCTAAAATGTATGCTCATATTATTCAGTTTCTCCAACGTCCCTCTGGATTTGTGTCACTTGCAACAATGCTATGCCAGCCCCACAAGATGAGAACAGGCATACCGTTCTCATTTAGTGGCACATCCCCTAAGATGTCTGGTAACCATCTGGTGGAGGAACACACTCTGTGACTAGCTTCTGTGACTATCCTTTGTGGTCTCAAACTTTCTAACATACCAAACCAAATCCTTCCTTAGACTCTGTCCTACCAGTTCTAAGTGAGGACATTACAGGGTACATCATGCCATACAAAAGAATTTGCTTTTCTTATCAAAATTTCTGCAATAAAGTAATGAACAGCAGATGTGCTGACACTGTATAAAAAGAATACTTCACCTCTCAACCCAGGATAGCATTTACTACTCTTCATGCTGTGGACCCATAAGAAACCATGATCCAGGCTCACATCAGAAAGCATTCAGCCTTCAACTTAGCCTAAGATAGATGCCCATGTCTTGTAAGGAAATTTCTGTAACCAATAAACAGACATAAACTCAGTCCACCACAGTCCTTTTCTGGAGGTTACTATCTCTTATTGCTAACAGAAATCTCCTGCGGTAACTGCTCTTCTGTCTTCATGACATGCCTGAAGTGAAGGGAATGACTTAATTTCTGGCTTCTCTAACTTATTATTCCCCACATTCCTCTTCATCTTACAATAGTTCTGGGGGAAATTCAATCAGGTGATGATCACAGAATCATAGAATTGTTTAGGCTGGAAAAGACCTTTAAGATCATCATGTCTGACCATAAAATTGACACTGACAACTCCACCACTAAACAATGTCCCTAGGTGCCACATCTACATGTCTTTGAAAAACCTCCAGGGATAGTGAACCACCACTTCTATGGAAAGACTGTTCCAGTGCTTGACAACCCTTTTTGTGAAGGCATTTTTCCCAATATCCAATCTAAACTTCCCCTGGAGCAACTTGTGGTAATTTCCTCTCATTCTGTCACTTGTTACCCAGGAAAAAAGGCTGACAAACACCTCACTATCTTTTAGGTAGTTGTAGAGAATGATAAGGTCTCACTTCAGTCTCCTTTTCTCTAGGCTAAAAAGTTCTCTCAGGCAATCTTCATAGGACTTGTTCTCTAGACCCTTTACCACCTTCATTGCCCTTCTCTGGACCCCCTCCAGCAACTCAATGTCCTTCTTGTAGTGAGGGGCCCAAAAGTGATCACAGTACTTGAGGTGCAGCCTCACCAGTGCTGAGTACAAGGGGATGATCACTTCCCTGGTCCTGCTGGCCATACTATTTCCAATACAAGCCAGCATGCTGTTGGCCTTCTCGCTCACATGGGCACACTGCTGGCTCACATGAAATCATCTATCAATCAATACCCCCAGGTCCTTTTCCACAGGGCAGGTTTCCAGACACTCTTCCCCAAGCCTGTAGAGTTGTCTGGTGGTGTTGTGACCCAAGTTCAGGACCCAGCACTTGTCCTTGTTAAACCTCACAAAAGTGGCCTTGGCCCATTGATCCAGCCTGTCCAGATCCATCTGTAGAGCCTTCCTACCCTCAAGATGACCAACACTCCCACCCAAATGATGCAACATCCTTTTTACACACTTTGTTCTCTTATGTTTTAAACTCAAAGTGTAGTTTGTAATGGAAAAAGAAAGTGTTTGGCCTTTGGTTTTGTCTGCAGTTTTTGCCTGTATATTTTCATAATTCTATTTTTTAACTGTTCATTCATTGCCTAAAAGCTTGCTGCAGTAAGTATCATACAGACTTTGACAATTTCATTTCTCTGCCACACAGCTAATACACAAAGATAAACCTGTTGAACTGAATTGCTTCTAAGTTATGCAAGAGGAAATTAATCTACCGTGTGCCTGTCCATTTAGGCATGAGAAAATATGAAACTGGTATCAAATTAAGTACAAGAGCATCAGCTGAGTTCCATGTATGGTAAGTGAATTACGGTAAAAACTTAGAGAAGTTAAATGCCATTATTTTCTTCATTAAATAAGAGTCATTTGTATAATAGTTACTCAAGGATTTACTGATCTTCACAAAACAAGATAAATTTTTAACCTTCAAGTTGTTGAAATTATCCCTCACCAGACCTTGTCACAATATATTAATGTATTTGTTTTTATCAGTATTTAAATCAATATCACATTCCACTTATTTACATTGTATGAACTTGCTCTTATGGACATCCAAATGAAAGACCTGGGTTTTATTTACAAATGCTCACTCTGTCTATATCAAGATGTTTCATGGAGCACAAAATTTTTTCCAGTTTTATAAATTTAACTAGATCCTTTTTAAAAATATCCAGACCAATATTTGAGGTTTAATCAAATCTCATATTTGATAAAATTTGAGGGCAAAACTAGTGTTGAAAAGAAACAGTGGTGTTTTTTTTCTTAAACGTTATACAAATTTGAAAATTTTTCTTACATTGTGCTGAGGTACATACTGATTAAATATTATATCTCCCTCTATTTATCTCAATATAATAACACTGATAAAGTAAATATATGGCAATTAACAAGCATGGTTCCTGTTAATAAATTTTATTTGCTTGGTAACTTCGTAAGCGAGATTGTTAAAGAGTTGCTCTTCTGTATACAAGCAGTTTTTTCTGAAATTGCAGGTTGTTACTAATGGTCATACTGCTAATTTGTCTTTCTTCATTGTTTCCTTGGACCTTCCCTTCTGTGTGTTATTTCTTTTATTTATATTGCAGGATCTTTGTAGAAGAAACAATCATTTTGCTAGGAGTTCGTGTAGTATCTATCATGTTATGCTCATATTTTATGAATTATTCAATTGAAAGTATAATCTTTATTCCTTTTAAAAAGTTGTCTGTTCCCATAAAAATTGCTATAGGAGATTTTCAATTTCTATGTTGATATTATGAAAACTCTTGCAATCATATTCATACACTCAAAATGTTATGCTGTACATCTAAATAGCTATAAGTAGGGATAATAACCTAAGTAAGGGATATTTTTAATCTCAGAAGGAATCCAAAGATCAAGGTACAAGTCACACTACACGATAAAATGTGTCATTATTGACATGACGGGCATCTACTTATCTGAAGAAAGATAGGGTGTGCAGAGTGGATATACACAGACATTTTACACTGAAAATAAACTTCTGTGGTGTTAAACTACAAGTTTAGTTTAGGTTTTCAATAAGCTCTCGTGAGTCATGCCAAGCTGCTTTGCAAGCTGCTTTGGAAGACATAAGCCTGCTACTGTAAACCACAAGTCATCCTTTTGTCTCAGAACAACTACACTACTACTTGGTACTGTTGTGTTATATCACATGATCACTGTATTCTTGAGGCCACTCCTTGAAAAGTAGAGCCATTTTTAATGGATTTGCAGTATTATCCTTTAATATGTTAGGTTTTTCCAGGAATTAACTACTACCTTTTACTGTAGCAGTAAATTATATAGTAAGTGTTGCTTTTGCTATCCTTTTATTAACAATGTCTAAAAATAAGTAAGGTTAAAAAACAATGCTAAAAATATCATCAAATGACATATGTGATACGTTTATATTTAATCTCAAGGTTAGAGACAATTTTTGTAATGTAATTAGGACTTGTTTTCCTTGGTATTATACACTCCCTCTGTAAAATGGGGATAAAAACATTAATCTTTATTGTGGTGAAGGAAAGTAAAATCTGCTGTCAAGAATCTAGGTATTATCATCATCCTCCTCTCTAGTGGAATAAAACTTTATATATATTAAAATTATTCTCACTATATATTTTTTCCTTGCTTCAGCATTTAATAAAATAGCCCCTGAACTCCAGACAAAATTGGTTTTTATAACACACAATGATGTCTGTTTCTGAGAGAACAACAACAAAAAAGGATCGTTACTGCTCTCAAGAGGAACTAAAAAGTTAGATTGATTATGTTTTGCATTCATCCACAGAAAAACTTGGAGGAAAGGTTTAGTCTTATTTCTAGAAATAAAATAAGTGTTTTGCTATCCAGAGGTTTCAAAACTCTTTCACAATACCTAGAGAATATGTACTGCATTATATTTTATTAGTTTCTTCTGTTCCTAGTAAATTGGTTTTGATTTTCATAAAAATTTTCTCTGTAAAGGCACAAAAAAATTTTAATAATTTTATAATTTTACTTCAATCTGCCTTTTTACACTGTTCTGGTGGAATGATCTCTCTAACCCTATGGTACTTCGCTGAGTGTTTTAAAGAGTTTCTTGAATTCAAATATAAAATGTAAATGAGACCCTTAACTAAATCACAGATGCAAATAACATCCAGATGGATCAGTACATGTATTTCATAAATAGTCCCTATCTCTGTAATGGGTTAAATTAAAATCCTGGATCCAATATGCAGTAAGTGGAAGTTTCAGTCTTCTCAAATCCTTATTTGGATCTCATCTGCATGGCTGATGTCCATCTCTAGTCAAAAATCTGTTTGCCCAGAGGAAAATCACTCCCACCGTAGTCACGAATAATTGCATATGTTTCCACGAGTGTCTGTGAAGCCAAACATTTGCACAGGCCAGGGAAGCAACCTTTGCAGAGGAAAAAAAATATACAGATCCCATGGTGCAGTTGTTTCCTGAATAAAATACTTCAATCCCTGGCTTGTCTGGACTGCATATGGAATGAGCATATGTATGTTTAGATGCACGTGTTTATGTTTGTGTGTAGTTTCCAATTCAAATATATTTATATAAAAGATATATAAATGAAGACTTTCTCATTTGACATCATAAGCAAGAATAAGTGACCATTTCAGACTAAAACTGCAATTACATTCACTATTACAAGAAAGGCATTTAATACAAATTGATAAGAATTTTATGTTTGTACATCCATGTTTATATAGAAGCATAATTATAACTGTATGATTTGATTGGACAGGGATTTTTTATTTTAATGTACTGTGAATAGTACCAAACTCAGTAATGGAAAGGCTCAGCAGTGTTACAGCCAAAGTGCTAGACTCAACAACGGAAACGATGGGAGGTGAATGGAAGTTCCAATGACAGCAGAGCCAAACACTACTTGGTAGTAGCAGACAGCAAAGCAAAGAGCAAACAACAGAAACTGCAGCTTGGGAGGCTCCGCTTAAACCTTAAGGAATAAAATAAAATGTTAACCAGAAGGTTAGTGTTGGCAATAGTCCCACTTTAAGCAGGAATCTGGAATAGATGCATCCAGAGTTTCCTACCAATCAGCATTTCTATGGTTCCATTTAATGTATTAAAAAATGTGTGCCAGATATCACATCTTAAAAAAAGCCAAACACACTGATATGATAACCCAGATGGATTATCAAGGATAGCTATGGATATTAATTAGTAAAGAAAGAGGTAACTATATATTTTTCATCAGGTGATCAGCATATGCCCATTTGTGAAAATATTCATGGGATTTCTCAAAAAAAAATTTTACAGAATTGACCTATGGCAAATTACACTACAAAACTCCCCTCTGGAATCTTTAAATTTTACATTTTTCTTTGACGAGTATTACAAAGCTAAGAAGTGTTAGGTCGCTGCTAGGAATTAGTATTTGTATCAGCACCTTGGATTCCATAGTCTGGTTCCAGTAGTCAGATCACCCATTCCATAGTGCAATAAATGGTTAGTTCAGGAAAGATCTTCTATTATAAATGTGCCAGAAACGTATCTGTATGTAATAATGTTCATTTGATCCAGAAATTATTATAGATATATAATTACAGGAGTATTAATAAATATAAATTATTTTATTACTCAATGTAGTGTAAAAAATTAGTTTTTCATTTAATATGGTGTCTACCAAACCAGAGCAAGAAATATGTACTTGATCATAAATTTTAATTTATTCATGTGAAAAGAGTTGCAAACATTCCTAATGTACCATTCATTGTCTTATATATTTCTACATGCTTGTTGCATCCTTTCTTTCAAAAGAGAGAATGACCTTGTACTTGTCAGTTGCAGACTCAGACATTTTGAGACACTCCCAAAAGTTTCCTATTTTATTTTTGCTTCTGTCAGAAGATTTCTCAATGTAAATGTAGGTACTTTAAAGTGTGTCCCGATTACTTAATGATGAACAACTGCAGTTGACTTAACTTCTACTTACTCAGGTACTAATTATAGATGTCTAGCTGAAATACATCCAACATTTTGAGTTAGCATGGGAGGAGCTTTAATACTACTTTGGCAGGTGCTAGAATAAAATTTTAAGACTGATGAACAGGAATCATTTAGGGAACTAATGGCTGAAAAGATTGAATGTAACTAGTCTTTGTTTTGTGTAAAAACACAAAGGCTGAAAACAGTTGTTAAACAGAGAAAATTGTATCTCTTAGGAAATAAATGTCTCTTTGAAGTGTTAGAAAAATACCCTGATTTTGCAGATCACTGTGAGTTTATTGTCTGGAAGGTGTTATATATGGTGAGAACAAGTTATGGCTTGCTGTCTCCTATCAAAGATAGATGCATAGTTAATAATGAATTCCATGATTTCACCTTGCAACCCAGATGCATCAAATGTATTTTTTACTTGCCTTCAGCTTAACAAGCAGAATTACTGGTTTCTTAATGCAGTATATGAGCCTGTGCCTAAATCAAGTATTCACTACCAGACTGAAACACTGGTTCACAGTACCCAATAGATGTATCTGGTCCTTTCACATTCACTGTGCACTCGTATTCTTAAAAAAGTCAGTGCACATTTTAAAAATGTCACTGCACATTTACACATCAATGAACCTCATAGGTTTTTGTTTCTGCCATACTGATTCTGAAGAAAGCCTGTTTGCCTGAACTTACTTTTGTAATATTTTTGGTTTTGTGATGAAGAGAAATTATGTGTGTCTATTTTAATTTACTACAACTGTCTTGGTAACTATTAATATCTGGTGCACATGAAAAGCTAATAGCCTAGTAGAGACAAAGCAAAGCAAATGTACTCTCCCTAGTTAACTGAAATTAAAAAATCTTAATCTTCCAGTGGCAAACTCTCAATTTCCCCAAATTTATCAAGAAATATTTCAATATATTCCAATGACTCAAATATGACCGCGTTCTATTTCTT
>JANHGN010024813.1:101856-124380 GCA_024605025.1 Megaceryle maxima
TTTACATAGAAAATTAAATTTCTATAAAAATTAATTATCTTGTAAAAAAATGTTGTGGATTGCATTTTTTTTTACAAAAATATTTAGGTTTTTTTTCTATGGAAAAAAGGAATACTTTCACTGTCCTTTTTCAGTAAAGCTAAATGTTTTTGCAAAATTAGATGCATTTTTGTATTTACTAAAATTGAAAATAGTTTGGGAAAATGTTAATTTTAAGTTTGAAAAAGCAATTTTGAAAATTTTTATATCTGCTATTAGATCTTAATTTTTTGTTTATAATACAACTTTGCAATATGTGTACTAACATGGAAATTAGAATACAAATTAGAACATGACTCTCTTTGATATTATTTGGAAAATTTACTGAATAGTGTGAAGTAAATATAGAAGAGAAAAAGAAGAAGATAAGGAAAATCAGTGAATAAACTTGACAGAAGAGATTACAAAAGAAGAAAACAACGTTTTTAATTCCTGAGGGGGAAAAAAAATAGTAATGATTTGTTGATTTGGGTTATGAGTTCTTTATACAAGTGCAATGTAAATGGGTGAAGAACAAAATCTGCAGAAGATTTTTTGAAGAAGCTTCCAAAATTGTTAACCATTCACTAGCAGCTTACCAATAATAAATGAGCCCAAGAACATAAATACAGTTTTTGTGTTGAATTATTTGACTAGTTAGATTCAATAAATCTTTAAATCAGACCTTGCTTCTGAGGTATCTTTTATTGTATGCTTTCACATTCATGTAGCTTTATTGATTGTATCTTCTTCACTGCCATATGTTAAATTGCAAGCAATAAAATTGAAACATTAAATCACATTCCTTTCCTTTCATGTGTCACTTACCTATTGGGAACATATGTTACACTGGCACAATAAAACTTGCCCTGAAGGCCTAGTCTGTGTACACAATGCTGTGAAAATGGAGGCATATAAAAATGTCCCTATGTCCTAACTGAAGATTAAACTTCAATAAAATAATATTATAAATATTTCAAATGGAAAATATGACTTGTAATGTAATAACAAATTCTCGGGAGTCTGTGTCCATAAAGAGAACACAGAAGGATATCTGCTGCATGTGTCTTCTGGCAGAGTTCACCACCTCACCTATGATGCAGGTCACAACATTTTCCTGAAAGGTTTTAACTCAGACACTCTTTCCACTCAGTCGACTTCTTGCCAGATTAACAAAGTACACATAGTAAAAGTTTCATTCTTATCTCATAAGCACAAGATGATCCTCATGTTAAAGTTCCAATACTTTGATTATAAACATATATAACCAATGTTCAAATACTAAAATAAATTGAAAAGTTCTGAAAAGAAGTGTGGTTAGCAGAACGAGAGAGGTATTTCTGTCACTCTGCTCTGGTGAGACCTCACCTGGAATACTGTGTCCAGCTCTGGAGCCCTCAGCAGAGGAAGGACATGGGCCTGATGGAGTGGGTCCAGAGGGGGGCCATGAAGATGATCAGGGGGCTGGAACACCTCACCTATGAGGACAGGATAAGGGAGTTGGGATTGTTCAGCCTTGAGAAGACTCAGGGGAGACTGAATAGCCACCTTCCAGTACCTGAAGGGAGCTTATGAAAAGACTGGAGAGGGCCTGTAGTAAAAGGATGAGGAGCAATGGTTTTAAATTAGAAAAGAGTGGATTTAGATTGGATGTAAGGAAGAAGCTTTTTACCATGACGGTGGTGGAACACCGGAACATGTTGCCCAGGGAGGTAGTTGAGGCCCCATCCCTGGAGACATTCAAGGTGGGGCTTGACAGAGCTCCGAGCAACCTGCTCTAGTTGAGGATGTCCCTGCTGTGAGCAGGGGGGTTGGGACTACATGACCTCTAGAGGTCCCTTCCAACCCAGACATTTCTATGCTTCAATGAATTTTGTTTTTTTCAGCAGGTATATCTTGGAAAGTTTTGTTCATCTTATTTCTTCTCTGTTTGTCTGGCATTGGCAGACGTTCAGCAGTAAGCTGAAGCATGGCACAACAGTTTGAAGAATGTAAAGAAAAATATTTTTTGTAGATGAATTATAAGTTAGTTCAAACTAGAGAGTATATTATTGTCAAAACCACACTGGAACTAACTCACCTATTCTTCCTAAAAGTGCCATGGGGTCTTCATTTCACAAGTGGTCTGTGGGATATTAGAGTTTATTGTTTGCTTCATTGCAAAAGACTGTGAAATACTGAGATAGAAAGTAACTTTAGTTTCATTTCCAAAAGAAAGAATAAAGTTTAAATTATATTTGCTAGAACACGAATCAACAAAACAGCTGGAGTTTAAATGAAAAGGACTTGTATTTCCATTGTAAAAATGTTGCCTGGGAGAGGTGCTACATTCATTTGTCTGCTCCAGGATAATAGTTACAGTCTAACTATACTTATCTATCTCATCCAATTCTTTTTCTTCTGAATATAGTCTTTGCAAATTAGTTTTTCAGTAAAAAATAAAAACAATGTCTAACTTAATAAGCATTATAGAACATCGAGAAAAGCTGTCAGTTCATTTGACCCATATTATTTCATAATGAAAAGACTGATCCTGATACATTATCCATTGCTTTTTATTCTCAAGCCCAGGAGGGAGTAAATTCATTGCAAATGCAAAATTTGTCAAAAGTTTTGGGCCCAACCCTTGGAAAAGAAGTACAGCCCATGCTAAATGGCTGAGCTCCATTAAAAATACAATGAGGATAGTGGGAAGGAGTCTTCAATCCTGGCCAGAAATAGTGCTTATGCAGCTGGGTCACAGATGCTAATTTAGAGGAAGGGGCACAGAAGTGATTGAAGGCATTTTCCTTCAGAAGATTTCATCCAATATATCTGTACAAGATTTCAATATGTTACATACATTCATGGACTAAAAATATCAGTACCAAGCAAGGAAGATGTAACAACCACACATAAAATATAAGAAGGCCTCTTACAGCTGTTTTTGTCCTCTTTGTGCCAACAACCTGCACCTCTTCAATGAATGCATCAGTCCCATGAATATGTTTCTTAGAGAAGGATATACCTCTTCAAATTTTAGACACTGAGATTTGATATCTAAGTCTAAGCTAGTTACCCTTCCTCTACAACAATGAAAGCTCTTTCAGAGACATAGATGTCTATTTTATAAAAAGCTAAATCAGTGTCTGGATGTTCCAACTTCTTTTTCTTGGTATAAAGGGAATTTAGGAGATTTGATCAGAAATTAAATTATTTCAGGCTCTTAAAATTCTGTTCCTTGTTCCCATTTTTTTATTCTTAAAGACTTGAATGCTACAGACATCAACCATTCTTTTGTCATTCTGTGATTCTACGACTCTTAAGGCATTTCCTTCCTAAGCAACTAGTACCGCTGTTTGCAAGGGGTTAACCAGGCTGTCAGGTACTAGTCATTGAATAAGTATGGTGGAATCTGGCTCTTCGCCCAAGCATGTTGAATGAAGTTGGCTAAGAATGCTTGATTTACTGTGAACAAATAGTTAAAGGAAAATTCAAACCAGATAAATAGATTGTTCATGTAATAGTCACCCACTACTACCACCCCCTGCTACTATGACATTATGAATACAGAATATCATTATGCAATTAGGACTGGGAAGCTTAACTGTATTGCAAATTCTGTGCATGGATACACAGGGTTATCTCAGTTCTGTGAGTATAGTTCCACAGAGTCCATTCTTGTAGAAGCATAAAAAAAAATGTATATATATGTAACTGTCTTTGTCTTGCTTAGGGTGAGAACATAACACGGTGAAAGACAACATTTTTAATACAAGTGTAGTGTCTTCTCATCTTTGGCTTTGTATACAGAAAAAAAAAAGAAAAAAGTGTATGGTTGCATTTAAATCATAGCCTGGTCAGCCATCAAAAAAACAGAGTAATCTGGTCTGCACTGAGATTTCTGCTGTTACAGATAAGCTAACTTTAATCAAGAGAGTTCATCTTAATCTGTATGTCTTTATACCTAAACATACATACATAAATAAACACACATATACAAGCCTATACAGCTTACAGCTATTCTTGTGCACAAGCTATGTCAGACCTATGACAATAAGAGCCTCTGACATTTTGGAAGTACTCAGAGTTGGTTAATGCTTTGAGGTAGATCTGCACAGACAGTTCCTTTGCAGTAAACTCACCAAAGGAGTCTGAAAGACTTTTAACCTGAAGAAAGACAGATTTAATCGGAATACACATTAGGACAACTCCATAAATACAGCTTATTATAACTCAGTCAAACACAATAGAAAAGAAAAGGGTTTATATCCAATTTTGCACTGTGTCTCTGCAGGGATGCTCTCAGATTCTAGCCAGCTCAGTAGCTTTAAGTTGTAGCAAAATTGGCACAGATTTTCATTGCCCTGGGGAAGTTTCTTTCCTCATTTCTAATGCCTGGTTGTCTCTGTCTGCTGCTCCTCTCAGCAAGCACTCCCACTCAGTTGTGTGGGACTTTTCTGTAACTTTTTATTCTTTGCTGACCAACTTTTAGTGTCAAACTTTGTCGACTCTGAATGAACTTAAACTTTTCCAAGGAAGGAACAATCTTCTACCCAGGGATCTTCATCTGACCCAGTCATTTTTCTTAAGAGAATGAAACACATGAACAGAAATAGACAAAAAGCAGTGCTATTAGTATGTATAAAAAATAGTAAACTTTCCTTAACAGTGATATTATTTAATGATACTAAGCATGAAAGATGTGATACAAGGAAGGTTTACAGGACCCAATGAAAAATGGGAAGTGCCCGAAGACTGACTGAATCAAATCTATGGCAATTACTGGTTCAACTATTTTGATATTTTGATGAAAAGTTTGGCTAAAGGGCCAAAGTAGGAAATAGTGCCTTTCTTATAATTATCCAATTTACGAATGCATCACTAGAAGAGACATTACTCAAAGAAGCCAAACAGAAGAAACCTTATAATCAAGGGTCTGAATGCAGAAAGATCACTTCATATGAGACAAAAAGAAACACTAAATCCAGAATAACTCTGAATTACTTTTATTCTTAAGAAACTGGCACAAACCCAACAGGACCTTTAGTCCACCTGAGTTTCACAGTCTGGAAAAAAAACAAACTGTAGGTTTCAACATCTCTTCCTTACAAGAGATTCTACATTTTGGTTGTTTTGTTTAATCTCGGTTTGTTTTAAACTGCAAGAGTAGTAGAGGTACTCTATTGTACTCTCTATTGCTTCCAGGGAATTTAATAATATTTTTTTAATAAGTGTAAGATATGTCAATACTCCTGAAAGTAGGCCGCACAACAAAATTTCATCCTAAGCCATAGACTGTCCTGAGTTGGGCAGCCTGGGGCAGAGTGGTATGCATATAGGGAAGTTTTCTGTTCAAATAAGCAGAGTTTATAAGGAAAATATTAGACAATGTTACATGACAGTCATCATATGAAACATTATGTTTATCCTGATTAAAATAAAAATTTTCTTATCTTAAACAAGCTGCTATTTACATCTTTTTTTGTCTAGAAAATTAACTACATAAACTTTCTTTTGATACCTCTCAGTTGTTATGAAAAAACAACACACCTTTCTGTTTTATTTACAGCATTGGTGAGAATAATTTATTTTTAACTCCACAGTTTACAATTTGAAGAGCATTTGTTTGCATGTTATATTTGCCTATTCAATTATCTGTCCAACCATTGAGATAGTTCAAAAATAAAAAGTGATAAAACTTATTTTAAATATCAGTAAACCTACTACAAGAATCGTATAATGATAGTGGTATAATGAAAGTTGATTGAGATGTGCTAAGATGACAAACATACCTGTAGTCTGGTGTTTTGTTTTCCAAAACCACCCTAGTTTTCTATGTAAAACTGCTTTCTAACTCTGCCTTTCTATTCTCAAAGTTGCTTAGAATTTCTCTCGAGGGAAAAAAAAAAAACACAAACCAAACCCTGGAAGAAATCATCCCTCTGCCTTCATACCTTTTGTTCACACTTACCGTGTAGCTCAGGGGTTCTTTTTGTAGTAGGGCTAAAGTGTGAAATTTACCTTTGTCCTGTTTCACTTAGTAAGCAAAACAAACCATCCTAGGGAATGCTCCCATAGTAAAACCTCCACTTCTCAAAAAGTAAATCTTTTTAATATTAATAGCCTACAATTGCTAGTATACAGCCTTACAGGAGGGTGATGAAACTGTTTTTCCCGTCTGACATTCTGACATGCCATCTCAGAAATGTAATACCTAAACCCATTTAGAGAAGTATTTCCAAGTACCCCCATATTCATAGTATTTTCTTGGGTGCTGAATTGATTTTTAAGATCTCTGAATATTTGCTTGTCCAAGAAAAGGACAAGGAATGCCATGCCTATCAATTACTAAATACATATATATGATCCATTTGGAAAATACTGCAAAAAATTGACACTATAAATGTCTTTGCAAGATGCAGAAAAATCAGATCAATATGCTTAAAGGTGCTGTGAATACATGAGTGCCAGATGCACTGGGCTACAGAAAACACCACTCCTTTTAGTTATTTAACGCTTAGAGTCCACATGGCAGCCTAGTGGTAAACCCAAATCTATTCACTAAGGCTGTTCACAAATCGATGAGCAGTGTAACCTTTAACTGAGATAAAAGTAAAGAAAACAAGGACATGTGAGTGTTTAATATGATCAAGCTAATGGCAACACAACTGTGACTTTATAAAAGATCTTAAACACATGGTTTTCACAAGATTATGCTCAGGGTGGAATTATTGTTCTGATTCTCCTGTAGCAGTGCCATGATAGAGGGTAAGTTTTCAAAATAAATATAATGAAAACAATCCATGCAGTTGTGTATATCCAAAACACTCTTCAGGACGAGACACAGATGTGAACAAATGGCTCAGATGTACACTTAATAACGCTTCAGGTTATTTTCTCCTGAATTTAAGAAAGAGAAGTAACAAACAATATTTCTTTACACAGTTCAGAGAATATTCAAAACCAGCCATAATTATCTCAAACTAGTAGACCTTGTATTTCAAATCAGATGGATGTTATCTATTCTAGTATGATTGCTGTGCTTTACATGATTGTATGTGGTCCAAGTTTTGATTACAGCCTTTGGGCATTCTTGCAATATGAATTCAGTGATTGTGCAGGTCTGTGGTTATTATAATAATAAATGTTTCAGGCAAACTAAAATCCAGAAGATAAGTGCAACACTTAGCACAATAGTTCCATGAAAAGTATAATTACAATATTAAGAAGTAGACAATACTTGGGAGAATTTCACAATTTAATTTGAAGACTTATTTGTTTGTCCATGTCTTAGTGATCAGCATCTGGGATCATTGTGAGGAGATTAATCTTGTACTCTTATTCATCTTATCAAAATGTAGTGTCTACAAACCACGTATCTAGGTTTAACTAGATATCTGCAGTCTCACTGTGCCTAATGTAAAAAGGTAGGGTCATTTGAGATATATGAGAACGATGTTCTGAAGGATTTCATTGAATGGTTTTATAATAGACTTCTGTCAGAAATCAGTAAATTTACAGAATAATGTTCTGGAATTTATGCCTGTATTTCCATTATTAATGATATGTTGAATATTGATATTGATAATATGATATTATTGAATATCATATGTTGAATATGACATGTTGAATCCACTGCACCGTCTTCTGCTTGTTGTTACTCTGTGAAACAAAAGGTCTGTCATTTTGAGTTGAGCCCTCAGGATTGCACCAAATAATCTGGCATTTTGCATACCAAAACTGTTGGCTGTTGGTGTGTAGAACAAATGGACAGGCAATACACAGAATGCCTGGAAAAAGAAAGGAATTGCTGCCTGAGATATTTCACTCTCAACATGTGGTGCAATTTTACTCAACCAAAACAGTTTGCTTCATTATGTATTTTTTCTTTTCTTTTTGTTCCACTACCTAGAGATTTTATGGTTTATTTGGGATATAGACATTTTGAAAATGTTGTTTTAATTAATTTTTTGGTAAAGTGCCCAGAATCTTTTCCTTGGAAGGAAGAAAGCTTCATAGTGTAAAAATTTTATCATTTAAACTTAAGTTTCAGCCTTACAAACATTTACAAACATGCTCCAGCCAGAGGTAGTCAACCTAAAGTTTCTGAACTATGAATGTTTTTCAAACATATGGTATGAACAGATGATATAGAACAGGATAATAGTTTACAAGAGCAGACTAGCATTATCATGGCTAAGTTCTAAAGCTATCCAGCTACTGAATCCAAGAAGCTACTGTAAACTGTTTTGTTATGTAGAGTTGCTCTATACAGTTGCTATAACTGCAGTATATAATTTGATTTTTAAATTCTATGGCTATATATTTAAAGTTGGTGAAGTTTCTTAAATTATATTCAGGGAATAAAAGAGTAAGAAAAATTCCTTGTTTGAAATTTTTTACCACTAACTTTAATAGAGTAAATAATACTTTTATGAAACTAAGAAATTAATATGATGACACAAGTACGAAAAAAAAGGAAATAAAAGAGGGAGTTAATAGGTTACTACTGTATTATGTAAGTCAAAAAGTGATTCCTATATTTCAGATAGGAAAAAGACTTTAAGAAGAATGAAACCAAAGATGATCAGCCGTGATCAAATTTTTCAGCAGGATTGTTGGAGAAAGTATGTTTTATTAGATTTCAAGACCAGAAGAGACCACTAGAGTTATCCATTTTAAACTCTCACATCATAAACTGAAGGATTTAGCCAATGATTTTGCAGCGTGCACAGAATTTTTGGTTGAATCAGTACATATCTTTCGCTGAGATATCCTAAAAGACTCAACATATACCTAGGTTATTTAAGTCACTAATAAATCACCCTATTTAGCTATTATACTGGTTTTTTTTACAAATTCAGCTGTTGGATCTAGTGACATTTCCCACTGGATCAGACTGTCCTGCAGTTTTAGAAACGGCATGGATCAATAAGATTTGATGATGACATCAGCATAAGTGAAAATGCTCCAGAACACTAAATAAATGACAGTGTGGAATAGCAGATTTAGGCAAATAGGAGGAATAGGGAAGAATGGAGAGAAAATATGTAATGTCAGATTTGTGAAATAATTTCTTATCACAGGAGAAACATGGCAAAAGAAATCACATCTTTTCCAGATGCATGAAAAGCAAAACATATGGCTTGTTTGTCTCACATTTTTTACATATTTCTTCTGTGTTGACAGACAGGTTTTAGAAGATGGAAGGTGCCTTTCTTTGCAGTGAAATGTCCATATACTTTTTATCATTCTTACTATTATTTTTCCAGCTTGAAAAGGACTGTTTCTAATGGCTAAAAATTATTCCAAAGAAAATTAAAACCAGGAATCCATTGGAAAAAATTCATGAACAAGCCAGAAATTTTAATGAAGTCCTACAATTTTATAAAAGATATAATTCTGGAGGAGCAGCATTTTTTACAAATTCCTGGGGAGGGAGTTATAGCAGTGGAAGAAAACAGCACTTACATGTACCTTTCTTTGTCAGGAGGGAGGAAAAACTGTACAGACTGCTTTTATTTCCCCATTTTTTTTCTACTACTCTTTACTTGTCACTGAAAAATAAATTGTTTGTTTGTTTGTTTTTTAAGACAGTGAACAAAATAAATTTAGGGAAGTAACTTCTTAATTTTTAAGACATTTTTAATTTAAAAACAGAAAAGAAAAAAAAACCCACCAACATATTGTTGCCCTATCATACCACTATATATCCAGAAATTCATAAAATTAATGCTGCTTAAAAATAACTAAGGTGAAGTCCTGACTCACATGAAACATAACACCAAAAAAAAAAATTAATTTTTCTGCATCCATGAGTGTGACAGTGCCTTAGGGTAGATGCCTAGTCCTGGAAATATACTTCACAGGTGGGTTGCCAAGTTTGCCTCAGTCAAAGGAGGCAGTTTGGAAGCTGAGAATGGGCTCTGCAATCCAAAGTGTAATGGGAAATAGGACAGTGAGACATTGTGAAGAAAGCTAATATCTTCAAGGTCTGGAGTATGTCTGTCCCTTAAGCAGAAGCATTTACTCCTGTTCCATAAATGCTAACCCCGCATCTGGATGTCCTGGGAACATGTCATCAGGACATCTGAAGTGTCTCCAAGCTCAAAGGATCTCCATTTAGACATGAAGCATAGATACATGAGCCCATACCTATCTTCTTACAAGACATTTAATCTCAAGGAAATCTTGTCAGCAGCAGAAAGCACTTGGCATATCTCTATTTTATCAAAATCTGGGTAGTGGAAACAAGGAAGGTAGATATGTAGCTTTCCACACAGAAACAGTTAAAGGGATAAATTTGTTTATAAATGTTATTTTCATGGCCCATTCTTTCTTTTTTTTTTTTTTTTTTTTCTACTTTGTTTCTCTGTCTTGTCATTTTTGAAATAGATTTTTTTTTAGAGTTGCATGAAAACACAGCCCTCAAAACTATGACAACACTTACAAGTAACTGCTATTGTGCTGATAGTTAAGCATCCAAGTTTAGCGCAAGATGTCTTTGAACATGATCCCAAAGTGATGACACTAATGATTTTTATTATGAAGTGGAGAAAAGAACTGATAATTAGTAATCAATCTCCACTAAATATGTTCTCAGTCAAAGAATTATTATGGATTAAAAATCAAATTAACTACTCATGTAACAAGGACAGAATTAGGTTATACATCAGGAAGGTATTTAAAAAGGTATCTCACTTAGACATGCCCTCTGAAATGTATTGTTTAAAAACAGGAGTAAAGTGGAGTCAGTGAGATAAAATAAGAGTCAAAAGAGCTATTTGTAAGTATTTAAATACCTTTGGGGCAACTGAGAATAAGTTTTGCATGAAGAATTCAATTCATGGCTATGTTTTCAGACAAATATTTTAGTGGTATGCAACTACAGTAAGAATCTGTCTGAAAACAGGTTGCATAAAAATTGAATACGGGTCCTGAGATATGTGCATTTGTATGATACCTTAATAACTCACTCCCACTGTACCAAGGAGTCAGTATCCTGCTATGCACAGCTGCTTGCTGAAAGAACTTCAAATAAATAAAATATATATGTATATATAAAATTCAACTATTTTGGAAAACCACTCTACAGATGAAAAATTAGACAAGCACAATTTGTACTGGATCATTAGTCATTTATTGGCAAGTCCTGATTATCAAGGATGTCACCAACTCAGAATTCATTTTGGCATTCTGAGTTGGCCTGTAAGTACCTTGTCATATGTTAAATTAGAGAGTAATTTTTTTCCATGATATTTTAACATAAGATTCTTTAGCTATTTAGAAACTACTGTGAATGTTTTGGAATTTCAGCATACAAAACTGGAGGAGTACGCCCTTAACTAAAACTGAACTACTCTGTTCTTAAAAAATGGGTTATCTATGTGCAATAGTCTACCCTGTGACAGTTGATCATGCTTTGTTTTGCTGAGCCAAGAAAAATGAGGGTAAGATCCAAAAAGCTAGTGGCAATTAAACCCCAGTTCATTGGATTGTAATAAATGGTTAACATTGATAAAAAAAAAAAAAAAAAAATCCCAAACTTCACAAATAGGAGTCATGGAGCTTTGGTTAAAAACAAGGTCCATTTCAAAGAATGCCCAAGAAAAAAACCTGTCCCAAGGCAGGGGACAGAAATAATGCTTTTGGAGTGTGCAAAGGAGCTTTACAAAGAAGGTAGATAATAGTACAATCCTAACAGTTAAATACATTTTGGAATTAAGGAAGTTGAGCTGAAATTAATAAAGTTTACTCCAGTGCACATAGACAGAAGATGAGCAAAGAATACTGTATCCATTCACAAAGCAAATAAATGAAGTTTTTACCATTTCTCCAGATGCATTAGATTAAAAGGAGATCAAGACAAGAAGGCTGTTCCAGACTGCTAAAAGCAAATACTCCATTAAAAGCAGATTAACACTGAAAGCACAATTGTTCTATACATTTTTCTTAAATATTTTAATGTCACCTACTAGGGTGCAAAATACAGATGATGACTGGAAATGCTAGGTCAGAGACTAAAGGTGAATTCAGGGTGAAAAGTATCTTAAGAATAGAGAGAAAGAAACATTGAGTATACTCAGCCAGGAAATCTGTAAGATGAATTGGCATGATGGCATAGTTTATACTTTTTTTTTTTAGGGATAGTGTACTCATTAATAACTAGAAGATATCAATGCAAGATCTGCAATGAGAAGAGTGTGTTGGGTTTTTTATCCTATGAGCAGAAGTCTGCAGTATCTACAGGGAAATCCAAGGGTCTAGCTTATATTTATTGTAAGATAGTCAGGGAATTGCATTCAAAGTTTAAAATGAGGAGAACATATTATCATAGGTTTGTGACAGTTGGATAACCAGAGAGGGTAGGTTTTTTAGCATTCACATTCTTAAAAAACTGTTCTACATTAACAAGTTCCTATTGCCAAGGGTTTGACATTCCTAGACATTTATTAGTTTTCCCTCAAATATTTAGGGGATAGTTAAGAATTATTGAGATTTCATTTTATTGGCAATCCAAGACTTATGTCTAAAATATTGGAATGTAGTCCATTTTTTCAGGGAGAAATCACGAGAGCAGGAAATCTCACTGGCAAAAAAAAAAATATGACAATAACTGAAACAATATTATAGACTGAGAGGGATTTGTAAAGGCTCTTACCTGCCTCTAGATAAAAGACATGTGTCATCTTTAGGAATACAGGAAGGATGAAAATGAGGAATAATACTTCAAAATAAAAACAGTAGACAAATACCTACTTGCATTATTCATGAATGGTCATTTGACTCAGAGGTCAGAGTTTTGCTCTCTATCCACATATCATAATAGCTCAAATAACATCAGCACATTGCAATTGCAGAGCAATATAGAGCTGTAAAAAGAGAGCATTATGGTACTTGACAATAGTTTGGAACAGCAAGTGGCAAAGCGATATAGTAAGTGAGGTCAATGTCTAGTTAGGAGCTGTAATTGTTTATGAGCCCGTCTGGAAAAGCTGGGTTTGATGTTTACACTGAAGGTTCTTGGTGAGCAGAGATTTGGCCAGACTGGTGGAAAAAGTAATGTTTTTTTAAAGAGTTTGGCTCTCAGAATAGTTTCCAGCCGTTATAGTTTTGGTTACTGAGGATGAATGGCCACTAAGACTGCAGAATAGTCCTTGGGGCTTATGATTGTTAAGACAATTAGTGAGGTAGCTGCGGATCCAGTGCTAGTGATTTTAGGCTGTGGACTTTTTATTTTAAAAGGTCCTTAAGTACATGTTTTCTGGCCAGACATTTTGTCAAGTTCATTAGAAACACATACCTCTTTCTCCTCCTCTTCTACCTGGTTACAACATTATTTGCTTTAAGAATGCCAAAAACATCTTTAACAGTAATGCTAATTATTTCTCTCACCTGTGGTTCAAGAGATGGGCTTAAACAACACATGAATATATAGCTGGAGCCCAGATAAAACCTCAGTGGAACAACAACTAAAAGTCCATGACATGTTTATGTAATATTTTCTAATATTTCACATGCAATTATATTTAGTGTCTGGCTGCCCTCTAACTTACCTGCCTTTACTTTGTGGCTTCTCTAGTCAATAATTTAAACATGAATAAATCTTTTTATCTCTGTCTATTTTATAGATTTTAGGAGTGGAGTCAAATGGAATTTACCAATGGGCCAGACGGGGATGTACAAAGATGAAAATAGATTTCAGACCTGTTACTGAATTCAGTAAGCATCTGTGGGTGGTGAAAATTAAACAATGTCATCTGCACTGAGTTTTATTAGACTTGAGGTCCCTTTTTGTCTTCTGTAGGGAAAATAAAACTTCAACAATCATAACTAGTCTAAACTGAGACCTTGTTTTTGAAAGAGAAGACTTTAAAAAATCAGAATTTATTATCAGATGCGTATTTTCACCAATGTTGTAGGGTTTTAGACATGTAGCTATATTGCTTCTAAGATCTGTGTTTCTCATAAAGTTGTTGCATGTATCCAGATAATTGCTTTCCTGAAGTATGAGGACATCCAGGCCCATTCCTCATTCTAACTAATGGGAAATAATGACTTTGTCTTGATTTTCCTCAACTGCATATAATTTGGCTGCACTTCGCTTTGCAAGAATAAATTGTTTGAATCGAATTATGGTATGTATACTTATAGCAGTGGTAAAGATACTTCAAAGTATATTCAGAGAGATATCTGTCCTACTGCCTTTTCCCGAGAGAGGACAGGGAACAGCTGTTTGGCCAGTGAACTTTGACCACTCAGCTAAGTGAAACATGAACAGCCCAGTGCAGAGGTGGCAGATGCTGATGCCATTGCTGCCAAGTGTTGCAACTCAGTTCTTACTCTCTCTGGCATTGTCTTTTCAGGATGTGCAGATACGAGGAATTACACCTTTTTGCATATTGTTTTTACACCAAAATGTGCCTCCAATTTTCAGTAACCTGTAGTTTAGGTACAAATATTTCTGCAGTCAACACGGTTGTGTGGGAGCCTAACCTATACTATAGACATGGTTGGTGAAGATTCCTTTTCTAATTTATTTTAGACCTAGTCATATTTAGACTTCTGTTATGGTCAAAAGGGAGAAGTAGAAACTTGTATGGTGTGAGTAATCTTTTGGTATATATCAGACAGATCACTCTCTAGAAGTGTTTAGGTTTTTTTGTCAGTCTACAAAAGGAGTCTTGAGACTAGCTAGTATGCATGTGCCCATGCTGCAAGCATTCAAAATTAGGTTGGATGAATCTCAAAATTTGTGCAGAAAATTCACACGGTGTCTTAGAATAATTTAATGGGATTGGAAATAAGATAAATTAAAGATGATTAGAATAATTTCAAAAATTTACACAAATTAATCATAGAAAACCTGTCTGAAAGCTTAGACAATCCAGATACTCGAGTGTGCATGTATGTATGATAGAGAATATACATTCAAATGCCAAATCTTCTTTTTTATGCTCACATAGGGCCAAATGATAGTATGCTGCTTTATATCCAGTATGTGACATTGGGCAGGGGTAGAGAACAAATGTATGAAGCTATGTCCACAAACAAATGTGGACAATCATTCAGTAAATTTTTGATGGGGAATTATTCCTTGCTGTTTACCAGAAAGTGGTGCATTGATGAGCTGTACAGTAAGTGATTAGAAAAAAAGAAATAAGTGGAGGAGAATCTCATTTAGCTAAGGAAGTTCACATTAATTTCTACTGGAATTATTATCTACACAATGCTCCAAGGAGTATGAAGCCTAATAAACCACTAGCATATGCTTTTGTCTTGCTCTTCTTTTATTAATTAATCTATGCAAATGCACTTACAAATACCTAGGTTTTATATTGCTGTGCTGGTATGTTAAGATTCCTATAGGATTTATTTCAATGAGTAAAATATTTCATTGAAAAAGTGGTTGGGTGCTGGGATCAGTGACATATTATTAATTCATATTTGTCTTCTTTGATTGGAAGAAGTGCGGAGTTCACAGCCTTTAGCTTTGGTGAAGTGACAGTACTAGAAACAAGTTAGGAGAAAGGCTTAGCTGTACTCTACATAAAGAATAAAGTTGGTAAACAAATGCCACTTGGCTAAAAAGCAGACTACAGAGCTTTGGCAGCTTTGCCTTTGTATTATTTTTGCCTTGTGTTATTTTTTTTTTTAATTAAATGAAGCAGGACAGAGCACTCAGAGCATGACTCAAGTTATTGCTAAAAGTACTAAATTAGATTACTTTGGCATTTAAGTCCTGGCAATTTTGACTCAAACACTTGGAATATAAAGAAGGGAAGTCTTGAGGAATGAGGCTGAGGTCATTATTGAAAAGTCAAGTTCACATACTAAGTATCAGCACAGAAGATTCCTCTTAATACCGTTTCTGTGCCATCCATATGTCCTGGTTACACAGTATATCTTAGCAAAACAGTTTATTAGATGTTTCTGCACAGCATTTGTGAGAGGGAATTAATGTAGGAAATGACAAGACATTATACATGGGGTATGTGCAGAGCAAAGGCACTATGTATGTCTAAATCCTTTGCATCTTTTAATGGTATTAAGTGTCCTTTTCCAGAATGTTTCAACCCAGTGTGCTACCATAACGTTAAGAGCTTGCACTGCATCTGCTCCCATTCTACATACCACAGAGTACACCAGCAGAAGGCTTCCCAAAAAGGTGAATCTCCCTTCATCATAGGATTGAAATGAGTACCTAGATTAATAACTCTAAAATAATTTATATTTCTTTACATGCCATATTAGCTGAAATACAAAGAACCACAGTTCATAAATTGCATAGATTCTTTTTTGCCCGTGAAAAGACCTTTTATTTCTTTTTTTCCTTTTTTTTTTTTTTAATTTGTTTTTCTTCCTGATGGATGCTGGCTAGAGAACTGTAGTCTTAATATAAGGTGAAGAGGCAGAAACTTTTAGAAAAAAAAAAAAAAAGACTATGACATAAGGCTTAAAGTTTAAATAGGTTATAGCGGTAGTGGTCAATGGCTTAAAGTCCAGATGGAGAGCAGTGACAAGTGGTGTCACTCAGGGGTCTGTACTGGGGCCTGTCTTGTTTAATATTTTTATCAATGATATCGACAGCGGGATCGAGTGCACCATCATGTTCGCAGATGACACCAAGCTGAGTGGTTCTGTCGATACACCAGAGGGATGGGATGTCATCCAGAGGGACCTGGACAAGCTGGAGAGTGGGCCCAGGTGAACATCACAAGGTTCATTAAGAGCAAGTGCAGGGTCCTGAACTTGGGCTGGAACAATCCCCACTATCAATACAGGCTGGGGGAGGAGGTGATAGAGAGCAGCCCTGCAGAAAAGGTCTTGGGGGTGCTGGTAGATGAGAAGCTGGACATGAGCAGCCAGTGTGTGCTTGCAGTCCAGAAGGCCAATTGCATCCTGGGCTGCATCAAAAGTAGTGTGGCTAGCAGATTGAGAGAGGTGATTCTACCACTCTACTCTGCTCTGGTCAGACATCACCTGAAATACTGCGTTCATCTCTGGAGCCCTCAGCACAGAAGGACATGGACCTGATGGAGTGGGTCCAGAGAAGGGCCATGAAGATGATCAGGAGGCTGAAGCACCTCTCCTATGAGGACAGGATAAGGGATCTGAGATTGTTCAGCCTGGAAAAGAGAAGGCTCCAGGGAGACCTAATAGCCACCTTCCAGTACCTGAAGGGAGCTTATAAAAAGACTGGAGAGGGCCTGTTTACAAAAGCCTGTAGTAAAAGTATGACGAGCAATGGTTTTAAATTAGAAAAGAGTGGATTTAGATTAGAAATAAGGAGGAAGTTCTTTACCGCAAGAGTGGTGGAACACTAGAACAGGTTGCCCAGGGAGGCGGTTGAGGTCCCATCCCTGGAGATATCCAAGGTGGGGCTTGACAAAGCTCTGAGCAACCTGCTCTAGTTGAGGATGTCCCTGCTGTGAGCAGGGGGGTTGGGACTACATGACCTCTAGAGGCCCCTTCCAACCCAGACATTTCTATGTTTCTATGTTTTCACCTACATCATCCACATAGATTTTAAAAAAAAAAAAAAAAAAAAAAAAAAAGTCCTCCTCTTTATAAAGGAAAATAATGACCTTTCATTTATTTACCACTGTCTGACAGCAAGGCCTCTGTGCCTTCAGATGTTTGCAAAGTGCCAGTTTACTGTGTCTTTCCTGTAACTATAGTGACAATATTTAGCAAGCATTATTACTACTGCTTGTAAGGCTATATGCTTTTTCTGCAATGAAATAATGAAAATCACATTATATCTAACAATTTTCACTATATGAATAAATCTAAGGATGAATATCAAACAGGTTTATCAGAAAGGAAAATGCCTTATAATTATGATCTATTTTTGATAATATATCCTATCATATGCCATGTTAGTCTCTATTTAAATGACCTCAAATGGGAATGTAATTTTACATCCTAGGCTTGTGACATGATTTTAATTTATTACATGCCAGCTGTAAAGTACAAGTCATGATCAGACAGTAAGTAACTGATTATTAATTGTCCAGTGGTGGGATTTTACTGTACTGGATAAAGTTTAGTCCCATTGTATTAGAGGTGCAAGAAAAGTTTCTGTCTTCATACGCATGAGTACTGGAGAAAATAAAAAAAAAGACAAGATTACCTCTACGACCTCCTCTCTTCTTTAAAATTTCATAGACCAAAGTATTACATTATTTCCTTAATTCTTTCTCTATAACAGATACCAGTCCTAAATAACAGATCTGACTTGAAGGATTCAATCTGTAAAAGGTGTTACATTTCCACATGAGAGGTTCTAAACTTCCTGTCTTTAAAATGCAAAGCCATAACTGCATAAGCACTGATTACTGAACCTCTGGAGCAGATGTTTATTGTTCTAAAATTTTTTTCTTAACAGCCTTCCAGTGACGCAAATAAAGCAGTAATGAAAACACAATTTGTGGAATTCAGTTTTGTAGAAGGAAAGTGAAAAAAATAAGGATTTTATTCTTTAATGAAGAAATTTTGCAACCACCAAGATTTCTAAACCCAGTTAAAAAAACAACAACAAAAAAAAACCCAACAACACCAACAAAAAGCCCCAAAACCAACCAAACAAAAAAACCCCAAACAAACTACATAGAATCGTTCTCAAGACATAGAAAGAATTTTCAGTATCAGTGACCACAGTGGGAAATACTCTTGTTTAGCCAATGATTCTTCACCCATACTGGCACATTAGCATTTAAAGCCTAGTGGTTTTTATGCCCAGAATTCTATTGTAGCTCCTTTCACCTTTCCAAATTATGCAGAAGTTACTCTATTCCAAACAATGCTAGTAAAAAATATAATGTGGAAGACAGGATCATACGATGCATATATATTGGTCCAGGCTAAAAGTAATAAAATAACAAGAATCTGGAAAACTAAATTCTTGATAAAAGTAATTTTAAATGAGTCCCTGCACAGCTATTTTGAGAGATTTTTCAGCTTGTGTAGCAAACACGTGCTGCATTAAAAAAACAGAAAGCAGTTCTAAAGACTGCAACAAATAAACATTTGCTTCCATATAAGATCCACCACCACAGCAACAAAACAAACAAAAAAACAAAACCAGAAAACAAACAAAAAACCCCCAACCAAACATAACAAAAACCAAACCACCACAAAAACAATACCAACTAAAATTTTATCTAATAGTAGATTCTTGACACAATATTTTTCCTTTGTGGTTGGATTCTTAAAATAAATAAATAAATAAATAAAACTGTATGGCAGCAGAATGGGACTACTTATCTGAGTAATATCCACTTTAAATTGTGTGTGCTGGATTTTCACTTCTATGATAATTCTTGACTAAATGCATCATTTTCCATACTCTTTAAACATAAAACTGTGCACAAATTTCTGCTGTCTATTCAAAAACACAATTGATTTTATTCACAGAAGTGTGCATTTTGACACTTTTTCCATTAAAACTATTTTGAGAGAAAATAGTGGTATTTGTTTCCTTGTTGTAAATACATGGGAATTTAAATTATTTCTTGATGGTTTCATTAGAGATAGCTGGTTTCTTCTTGCCTAGCATTGTGGAAAAAAAAAGAAAAAGAAGTAAAGAAGTGACGAATAACTGTCAAAATTTTCAATCCATTTTTTATACCTAGACATATTTCTAAAAAGGTTTTTAAAATTGCACAAATATGATGAATGAAGTTATATTCTAACATATACAATGACAATTAATTATTCAGTGGATACTGTTCTAAATGTAACTTTGATTTCCTTCTATTGCCCTTGCCAGCAAAAAAAGATATTTCAAAATCCTGTTAGCATATGAATTACTAAAAACATCTCTAGCCTTAGCTGAACATAAACTCTCCACCTCCTGTTCAAAGCTGTCTGGGGTTCAGAGGTTAGATATGTCTACCTAACCTATGGAACCATACACAGGGGCATGAATGCCATGAATATACTCTGAGAAACATGAAATCACAGAATCACAGGATAATTGTGTTTGGAAAGGACCTTGTAGATTACAGAGTCCAACCATACCTATAAGAAAAAAAGAACACCTAAATACCTGACCAATAAAAGGAAACAAAAAAACCAAACCAAAACAAAAAAATCAAACAACCCACCCCCCAAAAACAAACAAAAAAACCCAAACCAAAACAACAACAACAACAAACCCACAAAAACACACAACACCAAAAACCAACACACAAGCCCCCTACATGCCTGCCCCTAGAGCATGTCGTGAAGCACCATGTCGTTTCTTAAATACCTCCAGGGATGGTGACTCAGCCACCTTCCTGGGTAGGCTGTTCCAGTGCCTCACCACTCTCTCTCTAAAGAATTTCTTCCTAATATCTAATCTAAACCTCCCTTGCTGCAACTTCAGACCATTTCCCCTGGTTCTGTAATTAGTAACTAAGAAGAGGCCAAACCCACCTCTCTACAACCTCCTTTCGGGTAGTTGTAGAGGGCAATGAGGTCCCCCCTCAGCCTCCTCCAAACTAAACATGCCCAGCTCCCTCAGCCTCTCCTCATACGACTTGCTCTCTAAGCCCCTCACAAAGCTCCTAGCTCTCCTCTGGACACATTCCAACACCTCAGTGTCTTTCCTAGAATGAGGGGCGCAGAACTGAACACAGTATTTGAGATGAGGCCTCACAAGTGCCAAGTACAAGGGCATGATAACTTCCCTTCTCCTGCTGACCACACAGTTCCTGATACAAGCCAGGATCCTGCTGGCCTTCTTGGACACCTGGGCACACTGCTGGCTCATGTTCACATGGCTGTCAACCAACACCCCCAGGTCCTTTTCTGATGGGCAGCTTTCCAGCCACTCATCCCTAATCCTGTAGCGCTGCTGGGGGTTGTGACTGAAATGCAGGACACGGCACTTGGCCTTGTTGTACTTCATACAATTGGCCTTGGCCCATCGATCCTACCTATCCAAGTCCCTCTGAAGAGCCTCCCTGCCTTCAAGGAGGCCAACACTCCCACATAATTTGGTATCGTCTGAAAATTTACTGAGGGTACTCTCAATCCCCACATCCAAGTCATCAATAAAGATGCCAAACAAGACTGGCCCCAAAACTGATCCCCGAGGAACACCACACTGGTGACTGGCAGCCAGCTGGATTTCACCCCATTAATCACAGCTCTCTGGGAATGGCCGGCCAGCCAGCCAGATTTTAACCCAGTGAAGAGTACATTTGTCTATATCATGATTTGCCTATTTCTCCAGGAGAATGCTGTGGGAAACTGTGTCAAAGGCCTTACTAAAGTCCAAGTAGATAACATCCACAGCCATCCCCCCATCCAAAAGGTGGGTCACATGGTCATAAGAAGAGATCAGTTTTGTTAATCAAGATCTCCCTTTCATAAACCCATGCTGGCTGGCCTTGATCCCTTGGCTTCCCTGAAATTGCCATGAGATCTCACTCAAGATAATACTTTCCGTGATCTTTCCAGGTACCGAAGTCAGGCTGTCAGGCCTGTAGTTCCCAAGATCCTCCTTCCGTCCCTTCTTATAGGTAGGTGTCACATCAGCCACCCTCCCATCATCTGGTACCTCTCCTGTTGACCAGGATTTCTGAAAAATGATGGAGAAAGGCTTGGTGAGCTCTCCTGCCAGCTCCCTAAGTACTCTTGGGTGAATGCCATCCGGCTCTATAGACTTACGAGTATCAAGGTGCAGCAGCAGATCATTAACTACTTCTTCCTGGATTAAGGGGGGGTTGCACTGTTCACCATTCTTATCTTCAAGCTCAGGAGGCTGAACACCATGGGAACAGTTGGTCTATCCCCTAAAGACAGAGGCAAAGGCAACATTAAGTATCTCAGCCTTTTCCTCATCATTGGTTGCAATGTTCCCTCCCACATCCAGTAAGGGATGGAGATTCTCCCTCGTACTCTTTTTATTGTACTTGTAGAAGCTTTTTTTATTGTCCTTTGTATCAGTGGCCAAGTTTAGTTCCAGCTGGGCTTTTGCCTTCCTCATTTCCTCTCTGCATAATCTGACAAGGTCTTTGTACTGCTCCTGAGTTGCCTGACCCTTCTTCCAAAGGTGTTAAACACTTTTTTTCTTCCTAAGTCCCTCCAAAAGCTCCCTGTTCAACCAGGCTGGCCACTTTCCTCTCCTTTTAATCTTAAGACACATGGGGATGGCCTTCTCTTGGCCTGTAAGATTTCCTTCTTAGACTGCCCAGCCTTCCTGGACACCTTTGCCTTTCAGGACTGTCTCCCACTGGACTTCCTCAACTAGTGTTCTGAACAGTCTAAAGTCTGTCCTCTGGGAATCCAAGGTGGAGCTTCTGCTAACTCCCCCCTTCATATCACTGAGAAATGAAAACTTAACTAAGTCATGATCACTAAGCCCAAGACGGCCTCCGACCACCACATCTACCACTAGTCCTTCTCTATTAGTGAACAGGAGGTCAAGGGAGGCTCCCTCCCTGGTAGGCTAATCTACCAATTGAGTTAGGAAGTTATCTTCCATACATTCAAGAAACCTCCTAGCCTGTCTACTCTTTGCTGTGTTAT
>JANHGN010024813.1:124480-148622 GCA_024605025.1 Megaceryle maxima
CCAGCTCATCTTGCTTGTTGCCCATGCTACGTGCATTAGTGTAGATGCACTTGATCTGAGCAACCCATTTCACCCCCTATCCTTTGTCCTTTACTCCTAGGCTCATTATTAGTGGACCGGATTTTACTCCCTTCCCTCTTCAATTCTAGTTTCCTGATCACTTCTGCAGTTACTGATCCATTAGTGAGCTCCATGTTTTTGTTGTCTCATGTATCACAATTATTTACCTTAAGTAGGACAATAGACTGGAGGTTGTCCATAGGCTCATCTTTAATGAGCCTGGTTTTATCCCCTTCCTCCTTTGAGCCTAGAGGAGCTGAGCATAAGAAGGTACATGCTGTCTTCTGTAATAACAGCCTTATGGTTACAACTCTGATTTTCAGTGGGGAAACTTGGATGCAAACCTTCCATATCCTAAAGTTTAAAATCTGTTTCTCATGGAAGAAGCTGTTAATCTATGATCTGTCCTGAGGAAGAGGAGAGGACCCTGCACCCCTCTTAGTGATGTTACCTGCTATGCTGTCACACAATGTACAAAGAACTAACAGAAGTCTAATGTCAATAATTTATAACTAGAGCATCAGCATAAAAAACCCACAGCTATGCATCAGTTTCCCAGTTAAAGCAGTAACCCTACCTCAGTAGCCTAGCAGATAGGCCATTCATATCAACAGAAGCTACGTCAAATACCTTTTTCCTGCTTCTGGAATATATTACAGACATAATGGCAATGTTAATGTGCCAGCCTGCAGCTCCCTCCGGCCTACAGAGTTCCACTGTGCAGCAGGCACAGTGGTGACAGGACACCATGATTTGCACTAGGTCAGTGCTGGTGAAGGACACAGTCCATCTCAAACAAGAAATTCTGGAGACAAATGTAGCAGGCACAGTGATGATAGGAAAGCATGCCTTGCACTAGGTCAGTGCCTGTGACGGTCATAGTCTGGCTCAAACAGGAGCTGTCTGATCATTCAGCTGCTGCCAACAGCCTTCCCTAGGTGAGTACTAGTGGTACTGCCGCTTAGAAAACAGTCATTATTAAACTAGCCAGCAACTGACTGTCAAAAGTATTCAGTTAATAAAAACAGCATTGTTAAATTAGATGGGTGTCGAGCAGGCAGTCTGAGTACCTCTATCTATGTTCTTCAATGTGTGACGTGGACTATTAAGAAAGTTGTACTGTACCATGCACAAAATGACAATACGTTTCAATAGCTTGACAGAGTTAATATACAGAAAATTGTTTTTAAATGGCTTAGTCCTATGACAGGTAGAGATTCAAATATTTAAATCAAAGGTTGCTTATCAATAAAAACCAACCAACCAAAACAAACAAACAACACCCTCCCCCCCAAAAAACAAGTTAAAAATCAAGCTAAAATTAATACTAAATAGTCTACTTTACCTCCATTATGACATATTCTCCGATTTTTCCTGAAGGGATTTAGTGTGTCTGAATGATCCAGAGGAGAAACTGTCTTCATCTACTCGAGAAACTATGCAATTTGTCATGTGTGCAGGGCCATGCCAGATGCTGACCCATGGTGCAGGTTTACTCCCCGCATCATCAATCAGGAAGGCTATTTGCACACCAAGGTGTACAAAGAGACTTACTAACTCTCTCCCCACCAGAACAATTTGCTAAATATGGAAGTGTACCATATGCAATTTTTTTCCAGAATTTTGGTTGTAAACACAAAAGCCACAAGTAACTGTAAATGTTTTCATTCTATGTTTACGTGTGGCTATTTTTAACTCAGGACTTGATGTCTTTGAAAATGAGGAAGAGGGAATCACTATAAAAAAACCCACTTTTTTATTCAGATCAACTTATGCACAAAATAATTGCATTGACATTATTCTGCATCGATGCTTTTGGTATACTCAAAGAAAGGATTTCATTCAGGAGCTGAAGTTCACATTGAGCTAAGAAAGATTTCATTGTGTAACCTTCTATGCTTCATCTGGTTCAGAGCATATTGGGGCTGCTAAGTGAGTTGGATACAGATATTGGCCTGATACTGGTTGCTTATGTATTAAGTCTCAAATCCAAATAATCTAATAACACCATGGAAAGCCTATATTCAGGCAGTTCAACAGCACAGAAAGAAATCAGGAAATATAAGACTTTGATGTACTTTTAGGTAAAGAGCTTTGTGTTTTAAAGAGAAAGGGACACTGTATGTCTTTTACTATTTCTAAAGATTCATTGTGCTGTATGGAATGGATTTTTGCTGTTTCATGCATCAGTATTAGACCTACATAATTCCAGAGCTGTTCTGGACTTCCACTGATGCTGATGACAAGAGATTCAAACCCAAAACCTAAAGTCCAGTACATTCTCAACACAGAAGTGCTTAAATTCCAAGACATATGATTATCTGTAAACTAGCTGTCTTGGCTGATGTGTTGGAATAACACCATTATTGCCTGTAGAGCTACAGACATTTATATAAATGAAGAACTGACATTTGAACTTGAGCAAAGGTGAAAACAGTTAGCCTATGTACAAGAGGTAGAGTGGTCTATAGTGATGTTTCTTTGCTAATTAAACTGAGATAAATTAATTTTGCAATTATAATGTCTAAGTACTACGACTTGGTAAAAATGACAGTGCATACATTTAAGTATTCTGAGCATTATTCTGAATAAACAGAAGCTTGAAGCCTGGATGGCAAAACCAATCCTTTCTTGTACAGGGCATTGCCTGAAAAAATACTGAGAAGGGATCCCTCCTCTGGGACATATAACTACTGCACAGACATTTTCCCAAGACGAGGGTACAGACAGATGGTTGTAAATCCTCTGGCTTCTTTCCCCATGAGCCTTACTCCAGACTCCAGAGGACTCTTCACTTAAAGGCAGTTTGGGCAGCTGCAAAGAAACACTTTTCCCTACAAGTAGCTATGGAGCACAGATCCTGCTCCAAGCAGAAGGGAAGCACATGGTTCTGCTGTATTCCCAGCTGTCCGTCAACTCTTGTTTTAGGCTAGAGAATTTAAAAATGTGTTTAAATCTTATCCCCTGGTGAATAACAGTGTTACCTTGTGTAGTAGAGTAAATAATCACTGGAAAGCTGGCAACTATAGTTAAATGAAGGGCAACAATTTTAGAGAGAAGAAAAAACTGTTTGCTTCCTTGCTCTGAGTTTTGTATATTTCTCTACATTTATTACTCTGTTGAAATGCTTCGTCAAACCAGAATGATGCAAGACATAATCTCTTGTTCAGCTGAAACAGTAGATGGCAGAGAATACAGGGAATACAACTCTAATCAAAGAAAACAAGAGTAGACATTGGATCAGATCAGGCAGAGTCTGGTTATTTTATAGCTATCCTGGCCCTTAAGGAAACAGATCTCTTTCCAAACAGAACCTGTTAAAATGCAGGCTTTTTTGACATGAGAAAAGTCTGCATTTGTTTGATCTTGACCAACAATCTGAATGTATATCAACAGAAGGAAAGCACACATCTGCCACAACAGGCATGTTTACAATCATTTTAATGACACCATTAGATTCTGTTTGCCAGTGTTCACGTATTTCAGGGTTTTATACAAAAAACATGTGAGATAAGTTTACCACCTGTGCACAATGGAAACAGCCCATTTAAATGAATAATTTTAATGGCAATAGTTTTCCTCTGTTCACAAACATAATTGTGGGAGCACAATTACATTTACCCAGTATTCACAGAGATTTTTGGTTCCTGCAGAAGGTTTATTTTGATTAAGCCTAGGCTAAGAATTACTCCAAACAGAACATTGCATGCTTGCAAAATACACACATATGCTTTAAAGACAGGACACTTAGAAAAGTTTTTCAGGTGACAGGAGGATTAGATTTAAATGAGAAATCCAACCTTAAAAGACATCTGAAAACATCTACCCACTATGTTAAGATCCTCTGGATTTGAATGTTTTAAGAAAGTTAAAGAGCTTGTCTTTGAGGGCTTGATGTTCCCACTGATGGCACTGGGAAAATTGATCGTAGTTTCTAGAGAGCACAATTTACCTTAAGACAGAATATAGGTGGTGTCACACAAGAAGTCAGAGAAACTGAAGAAATGGTGAACACCTTCAATTGCAGATGTGATAAAATTACTGTTATTGTATTAGTTAAAATTAAGATATACATAACTTCCTCACTCAGATCATTGTTGTACTGGTACTAAATCTCCCAGAACCTCAGGCATTGACTGTGCCTTATTGTGCAAAATAACCAAAGAACAACAACAACAACAAAAAAAAGACTGTCTCAAACATAAAGAGCTTAGCAGCAAGTCCACAAGGGTTTTTAAATCTCATTGACTGGATGGATATTTATAGCCTAATTATCTAACGTATAATTAGCACTCCTTCTGAAGAGAAACAACAGAACAGGGGATTACATGTGATGTAGAGATGTTACAAGAGGTTACGGGCTACACAATCTAGCTTCTTATGTATAGCAAAATCGTGATAGTAATACACAGCCCAGATTTGTCCTATTGCTTTGCTCAAGGACACTGAAGAAAACCATTGAAAGATAAATAGCAGCGGTGAAGGTGTGAAGTGCACGCAGGACACCTTCCCAAATCAACATGCATCTGTGTAAGACAGTTCAGCTGGAATCAGAACTGTACTAACATCTGGCCTCTGTTAAACTGTACATTAATTTAGCACCTTTTTCAAAAGAAACTTCATTATGTACAAAGGTGGGGTTCAAAATGCAAGAAAATAGTCACTGACTGGCACTTACACAGAAAATCTGTGGGCTTTAAAACCACAACAGAACAACAACAACAAAAAATCAGCTAACTCACAGATTTTTATATTTTTCTGTTTTACTGAATGATGTACTAGTGAGCAGTTATGAGTTTTGGGTTTGCTTTTTATTTTGGTTTTGTTTCAATTGCTGGAAAAAATTATTATTTTTTAGTTTCCATCGAAACATTAAAAGGGAACAAAACCACTTTTCCTTACACATGTTATGTTAATTACAACTAGGCTGAAAAAAAAAAAAATAGAGCCTTCTTCATGTGATACTTTCAGAGCTGTTTTCTATCTGCTTCATGTTATCTTATATTCCTAGCAGGTAGCACCACTTCTACATACCGGAAAATGAGATATGCTATCATCTTTATTTATTTTTCTGAAGTAATGCCCACGCAGAATGCAAAGTGGGCTTTTACAGTTTTGTTATGATTTAATTAAAGACAACTGTGTATCTTAAAGTAGTCCAAATAAATTCTAAAATACATTTTTCTTGCAATTAGCAATTTAAAATTTCTGCCATTAAGCATAGCAGTGGGCTGCTGGTGGCTACATTTGCAAACAGATTTGCAAATCATAACGTTATTCATCATCTTGGACTATATGGTGTCTCAGAAATGTCAGGGGCACCTTTTCAGCAAAACATTTAATTGCACAGTTACACATGTATCCAAGTGCCACCAAGGTATGTGAAATGAATTAAAACAGGGTTTAGACATGTACTTACATTTAAGCACATGTTAAGCACAATTCTGAGCTGACCTCTATAACATTTCTATTCTCTAAACAATCAGTAAGCCACTCTAGAGTATTTAAGGATGTTCTTTCATATTTCACAGGTGGGTAGTTAAATAAAATGGATTTATTTTTTTTCTTCAGACTGCTTAAGTTGTTTTTATGAGGAGAAATTTATATGTACTTCACCGATCAAGTTCAGCAAACTCAGCTGTGACACATACAGTGTGTAAACCAGGTGCTTTTATTTGCCTGATTACTGAGAATGCATGATTCATTAAGAAGCTGGATTGTCCATCACCACCTTGTATTCAGTAAAAGTTACAGTGCAAGTAAACCGAGGTTTTGCAGTTAATATCTTAATAAACCATGATAACTGGGACGTTCTCATCACAGAACCACCAAGTTGGGAAGACACCACTGGAGATCATTTGGTGTAACCCCCTGCTCAATCATGGTCGATGAGAGCAGGTTGTCCAGTACCATGTGCAGTCAGGATTTTAATATCTCCAAACATGGAGAACTTGCCGCCTCAAAGGGGTAACCTGTTCCAGAGTTCATCTAACCTCACACTAAAAATGTGTCTCCTTTTGTTCAGATGGAATTTCCTGTGTTTCAGTTAATGCTCACAGCCTCTTGTCCTGACATCAGGCACCACTGAGAAGAACCTGTCTCTGTCATCTTCAGTCCCCCTATCAGGTATTCATTCAAACTGCTAAAGCTCCACTGAGCCTTCTTTTCTCCAGGCTGAGCAACCCCAGCTCTCTCATTATGATTGAGTGACAGATACTCCAGTCCCTTAATCATCTTTATAGCCTTTCACTGGGTTTGGTCCAGTAAATGAGTATCTTTATTGTACTGGAGAGGGCAGTACTGAAGACAGCACTCCAGATGGATCTCACCAATGTTGAGTAGAGGGGAAGAATCATCTCCCTAGTCCTGTTTGAAGTGCTCTGCCTAGTGTTTCCCAGGAACCGTTTGGTCTTTTCTGTCTTAAAGACTCACTGCAGACTAATGCTCAATTTGCTGCCTGACAGAACCACAAGGTCCTTCTCTGAAAAACTTCTTTCCACACAGTTGGTCCCTAGCATGAACTTGTATGTGGAGTTACTCTTCCCCATAGAAATAACTTGGTATTTTCCATTGCTGAATTTAATGAGATTTCTGTCAGTCCATTTCTACAGCCTGTCAAGGTCACCTGAATGGCAGCACAGATCTGCAGTATGAGCAACTCCTCCAAGTGTTGTATCACCTGCAAACTTGACAAAGGCACTCTTAGTCTCAGCAGTAATACCATAAGGAGCAGTTAACAATTTAACACTATTCACCATGGTATCAATACTAGGGTCACCATTTGGGACTGGCCTTTCGCTAAAGTTCATGGTGCTGATGACAACACTTTCAGCATAGCAGTTCAACCATTTTTCAGTCCACCTCACTGTACACTTATATAGACTTGAGCAGCTTGTCTATGAAAAAGTTATGGGAGATAGCATCAAAAGCATTACCAAACTCAAGATAAACTACTTTCACTGCTCTTCCCTTATCCACCAACCAGTCATCTCATCACAGAAGTCCATCAGATTGGTTAAGAATGACTTCCCATTTATAAAATCATGCTGATTACTTCTGATCACCTTCTTGTGTGCCTGGAGATAGTTTACAGCATTAGCTGCTCCATCACCTTCTGAAGGACTGAGGTGAGGCTGAACAACCTGAGTCCTCCTTCTTGCTCTCCTTAAGTTGAGAAGAGACATTTTCTTTTTTTCCAGTCATCAGGAGCTTCTCTTGATTGCCACAACCTTTCAAAGATAATCAAAAGTGACCTTACAATGACATTTGACAACTCCCTTAACACTTGTAGGTGAGTGTCATCAGGGCTCATGGACTTGTCTATGTCCATTTTGCTTAAATGCTTCCTAAACCTGTCATCCTCCACTGAGGGTAAGTCTTCCTCAACATAAGGAAAAACTTCTCCACTGTGAGCGTGACAGAGCACTGGAACAGGCTGCCCAGAGAGGTTGTGGAGTCTCCTTCTCTAGACACTTTCAAGACCTGCCTGGATCTGTTCCTGTGTGGCCTGCCCTGGGTGTTCCTGCACTGACAGTGGCATTGGACCCAATGACCTCCAGATTGTCCCTTCCAACCCCTACCATTCTATGATTCTATGATTACTTTCTCCAGACTTTCCCTGTGGTCTCAGGGTCCAGGGACTGCTGAAGATCAGTCTTACCAATAAAGACTGAGAAGACAAATACTTCAGCCTTATGTTGGAATGAGCCTAGATGAGATCATCTAGCAACCTGTCTAGTCATATCTTGAAAACCTCCGGTTATAGGAGGTCTACCATCAATCTGGGAAGGTTATTCCAGTGATTGATTGTTCTCACTGAAAAAAAAAAAGACCACAAACTTATATTGAGATGAAACTTCTCCCAGTGTAACTTGTACCTGTTGTCTTTTTTCTTCTTGGTGTGACTCCTTGTGAAGACAGAATCTCTGTCCTCTTTGTAGCCTGGAATAGCCTGTAGCATGGTATTCAGGTCTCCCCTGAGCTGCCTTCTCTTCTGCAAGGGGTAAAGACCTAACTCCCCCAGTTCTATCTCATAGGGCAGATTCTTCATCCCTTTGATCATCATCGTGTCCCTCCTTTGGCCAGTCTTTCCACATCTTTTCCGCAGTACTCCAGGTGTGGCCTGACAAGCGCTGAGTAGAATGCAATAATCATGGCTCTATCTCTGCTAATAATGGTCGTGCAAATGCAGTTGAGGATATGGCTTGCCTTCATTGCTGCAGAGGTGCACTGCTGACTCACGTTCAGCTTGGTGTCCACTGGGACCTCCAGGTCCCTCTCTGTAAGGCTGCTTCTCAGCCACACAGATTCCTTCCAGTACTGGGCTCTTTGGTTATGTCATCCCAGGTGCAGGACCTTACACTTTTCTTTGTTAAACTGAGTATATTCTTGCTAGCCCAGCAAGAACTCTTCCAGCCGGTCCAGGTGTCTCTGTAATATGTCTCTCTTTTATGATGCATCCACCTCACCACCCATTCTAATGTTATCAGCAAATTTGGTAAGGATGCATTCAATACCATCCCCCAGATAAATTATAAAGATGTTGAACATCATGGGGCCCAGTATTGACTCCTGGGGAACTTCATTTGTGATGGGATGTGAACCTGAGTAAGAAAAAACATCCCCACTGTCTTAGTGTGGCCTGTTAGCCAAATTCCTACTCATCGCACAGACTACCTATCCAATCCATATCTTGCCAGTTTGTATAGGAGAAGGCTGTGGGAGAGAGTGTCAAACACTTTTCTGAATTCAAAGAAGAGATAAATGAAAAGCGAAGTGAAATGCCTAATTTTGTCATAATGCTTTCCATGTGTCTAATGTGATTCATTAGATAAACTTGCCCCACGGTTAACTTTGTGCTCATGTTTAAATAATTTTGATGAGCAGAATGTGAAAAACAGAAATAAAACACAGCCTATGCTTCAAAACTGAAGTAGAAAAGTACTTCAACTGTCCTCTGCAGACATATGATTTTTGGTAGTCTATTCCCTTCTTTCCCTTTCCCTTTTCCTTTCCTTTTCCCTTTCCGTTTTCCTTCTTTTTATTTCTTTTTACCTAAACACTTTTTTTTTTTTTTCTTCAGAAATAATGTGGTGGGTTTTTTGTTTGTGTTTTTGTTTGGTTGGTTGGTTGTTTTTTGTTTGTTTGGTTTGGTTTGGGTTTTTTGTTTGTTTGCTTGTTTGTTTTGTTTTGTTTCATACATTGTACTGTGAAGCTATCAATCAAAGATCACTGACCTTTGTATGCTCTGTAATTTACAATATGGTAAGAAAAAAAATTATCTCTAAGACCCTGTAAGTTCGAAGTGCACAACCTCATCAAAACATAGGCTTTAATCATCTACTTCATCTTTTGGAGAAAAAAACCCCTGAATCTCCTCTATTAGAAGATACTTTCCTATTCCTTGGATCTTATGGAAAATATGCAATACTTTTGAATTAGGACTAGATGCATATCTAGTCATTGTGTGTCTTACGGAATTCACTACCTGTGTTTCAGTTAAAACAGCTACTTATTTTCTCACAGGATTTTTATTGCTTATTGTTCTAAGAGAGAAACATCTGTACCATGAGGGACCCCACCTCCTCCATAATTTCCAGATGTTTAATATAAAATAAGTAAAACAGCTTGGTGTCCTCCTCAGTTCTGACTCACTCTGTTCACATTGTGCTAGTTTCAAGGTCCTAACAAAACACCTCTAGTGCAATAAAACCCCCTTATCATAGTCAGTGTGAGTCATGAAAGTTCTCTGTCTGGCCTAAGTTTAGACTCAGAGATTCAGATCCAGGTAAAGAGTCTTGGCATATCTCAGTATACAGAGGAAATCTGGGGGATGGGAGGCTGATTCTGTTTCATATAGTGCTATCCAAATGCCATGTAAAACTTTCACTGGAAAAATCATAAATCAATTTTTTCCTAAATAAATTGAGATATACATTCTTTCCAGTCATATGTTTTCTCCTATGACAGCAGACAACAGCTGTATTATACTAGACAATCTTTTGGTAATGTATTCTGATTATTAAATAGTAGGATATCAGGAGCAAGTTAGTGGAAGGCAAAGTGATATCACCCGACCTACCACAGAAGATGAAAACTAATTTATGGGGGGAAAGAATCTTATTGAAACTATAGTCTACCTAGGTTGTCTACTCTCCATGTAATCAAGCCATGTTTTCTTGTGTCCCTTTATTCTGTTACCTTAACTTTCCATATTCTTCAGAATGTCTGCACCATTTCACCCTGAGGTTTTTTTCTACTTCTTTAAAGAACCATAATGGTCTTTTTCTTTTTTAACTGTGCCTGGCATATGTTGAAAGGTATCTTCTAAGATTTCATTTATGATAGCTCAAAAATGTATGTCTTGCTAAGACTACAAAGCAAGCTAATGGTTTTAAAAGCACGGCGATGAAAAGCCTGGCAGGGGAGTCCATGCTAACTACATACACGGATCACAGAAGAGGGTACAAGAGGTCATTTTTTTCCTCCTTCTCTCTCTCTCTCTTCCCCCACCCCTTTTTTTTTTTTTTTTTTTTTTTTCCTAAATACAGGATCAGTTCAGGTTGCATTAGTTACAGTCAATTGCAAAGTGGCATTCTTTGCCATTCATCCTCATCCAAATCCTTAATTATGGTCTACACAATCAGAGCTGGAGCAAGAAGTCATAGCCCTGTATTGTTCCATGCTGAGTGCTTAGCAAAAAGACAGGAATCTGATACTTGGTCACAGTTTGCAAACACTGTGGCTGAACCACCTGAGAGGGTCACATTTATACATTCCAAGACAATTTATTAGTAACGGTGCTTGTCACTTGGAAATCCCCCTAACACTCCTTCTTTTGCATAGGCCACCTGAAGGCAGCTTTCACTCAGCAGTGGTTTAAGAGGCAAATAAAATAGACGATTCATCCACCCAAAGTATTTTACAAGAAAGCAGAGAATCCTCATCCTTTCCTCAGAAGCTGTGTCTTAAGAGCTTCAAAACATAGTGACAGACCCCTTTAACTGAAAAAAAAAATTCCTGAGAGATTCTTTCACATTTAGAACCAGATGGGCCTGATGCAAATTTGACTGATGTTTATATATGTATATTTTTTTTATATCCTCCATTAGACTTCAAGGGACAAAAGAGAAATTATACATGTTTTTATTATATCACTTATGTGAGAAAAACATTACCTATTTGGAACTTGCTGTACAAACCACAGAGAAATGTAGAATGACCAGTTCTGCATCAGAAACCTACCTCAATTTTCATTTTCATTTCATTTAAAAGAGGCAAATAAAAAATTGGCAAAACAACCAAACAAGGACAATTTATTAAAATGCAGTTTGATTCATGAAACAAACCCTAGAAGACTCACAAGGAAATTTGAACTTACTGATGTTCTTGAACTTCTAAATACCCTATAGAAAGCTGAGAGAGAAAAGACTCTGAAGTCAATATAGATACCTCTGGGGTTTTAAATAAGTTTAAGATCTAGACATGTAGGTGTAAGCTATTATTGAGCATGTGCTAAGATGTACCCTCTGATATGCAGCATTTACTCAGTAAAAGTGGCCTTATTAAGGTGAATTGTCTGCTAAAATAATTTTCTAAACTTACAGTGCCTGACCTGCTAGAGCCCTCTGAAGTCAGGGAAGTATTAGTCCAGCTAAAAGTTACTCTGCTCATCCAATTATTTCCCAGAAGAGTCTTCCATTTCTACAAAAGGTGTCAAAATATGCTGTGAAAAAACTTATTTTTTAAATTGATATAAGGAATTTGAGGAAATAAAATTCACCTCTCCTTAAAGAGCAAAAGAAAAAATAAGGTAAAGACATTTGTCTCATATAATTTTGACCAAATTATTCCTTAGAAATTTTATCTCTATAGTAATTTTACCTGAATTTTTTATGTTATAACTTCTGGTTTTATGACAAGACATAGTGTATCACCATCTAGGCAACATAGCATTGGACTTGCTCATAATCAAACTATTTAGCACAGTTTTTTAAGGCTGTTGTATTCACTGGAGGATGTGACTGATTTGAAAGCTGTAAAAAAGGGAACTTCAGGTAAACACTGAAACACACAAACTCAACAGAAAAGAAACACAACTTCTAAGACATGATAGAATTTCAAAGTGCATTTTAAAATAGAATCTTTTCAGCAATTTTGTCTCTGTTAAATTTCACAGGAGGACAAAAAAAATCAACCTTTAAATGAAAAATAAGGGAAAGAGGGCAAACAACAGAAAAGACATTTCTTTTCTCCAAATGATTTCTCTCTTTAAAAATTGTAGACCTCCCTTTACATTGACAGCAAATTCTACCAACTTTGTTGATGTATCTTTCCATAGACTATAAGATGAAAGCAAACTTTCAGGACTTAAAGGAGGTCTGTAAGAAAAACAGGGACAATAATTTTATCAGGGCCTGTTGTGACAGGACAAGGGGTGATGGATTCAAATTAAAAGAGACTAATTTAGACTAGAAAGAAGCAAGAAATTCTTCACTCTGAGGGTGGTGACACCCTGGCACAAGTTTCCCAGAGAAGTGGGAGATTTTCAATTTCCAGAACCATTGCAGGTGAGGTTGGCCAGGGCTCTGAGCAACCTGTTCTAGTTGCAGATGTCCCTGCTCAGTGCAGGGCGGTCAGACTAAATGACCTTTAAAGGAACTTTCCCACCCAAACCATTCTGTGATTATGTGATCCTAAAAGAATTCCTCTCTTTATCTAATACAATTTGCTATTAGAGATTGTGGGGTGGTCAGTTTATGCACGTTTCCTGTTATAAATTATATACAAAAATCAATCAATCCATCATACTTGAGATACACTGAGGAGATGAGTGACTAAAATTGACAAGTCTGGGGAGATCTAGATTTGGGTTTTCTTCTGTATTTTCCACAAACAATTAATTTTTTCATATTCATGTCTTATTGTCTGAATTAGCAATAAAAGTAAACTGTTTTCTCTCATTACCCCAGGCCTAAATCACTGCTGTGCACAAGAATGACACCAATGCTGCTAAAATAATAGTGTTTACATGCTCTGTGACTTCACAATGACTTTGGCTCTGGAATTTTCAGTGAAATTGCTCTGATATGCATGGTCATAATTGCTATCTTAAGCCTACTTTTTGTTTCTTCCATGCATGGATGTATTTAAGGTCATATAATTGGAAACAGCATTCTAGAGTTCCTACCCACCTCATATCTTACTACAAAAATAGTAAGGAAAAAAATAAAGCAATGCATAATGGCATTATGAAAATATTCCTTATTATTTTAGCAACCTAGTAAAAGTTCAATACTGGGGTTAAAGCATGGATTTAACTTTTTCTTAACATTGTGCTTCCCATGTGATCAGAAAAATAGTGAATAATTGGGTGGTGGAGAGAAATCCAGCTTTTTGTTTGTGTTACTGCTTGTGAGCAGGAAGGTTAACCTCCCTTACATGTTACAACAATTTAATATAGCACAAATTTAATGACTAACATAATTGCAACTGAAGAAAGGATTTTGCAGCATCTTCTGTATTTTTCTTTTTTCTCACTGTCACTGTGGATGAATTTTTAGTCTGATATATTCCCAAGCGCACTGCAATTCTGAGTTGACTACAAGAACAAAATATTTAACACACATTATAGAGTTTAATATTTTTCCCTGAAAGTCAATTGGTCTTTTACCATTGACTTGAATTGGAATTCAGGTTGCCACATAAAAGGAGACAACTTGAAATAAGTAATATGTATCTGATTTGGACTATGACCAGTTGTACAATCCATAGTCCTTCATTGTGTATCCAGCTGTGAATGAATCATTTCACAAGGAAATCTGCTTGATTCTGGTGGTCAGTCAGACAAGGTGCAGGAAATCAGATGTTCCCAGTAACTGCACTGTTATGTGTGGAAAATATTGTAATAGTGATCAGAAAACAAACTTTTAACCTTACATGGGTAAAAATAAAAGAATTTATCTATTATTATAGAGAAGATAAAGGATTCATTTATTTTAAAAGGAAGGGAAAAGAAAAGGGGAGAGGAGCAGAGTGGACTTTTTTTTTTTAATAGATATTTATACAGAGACTCTATTTCTACAACTCAGATATAAGAATTTTTCAGTGCCTTTAGTTCAGTGCCTTAATGAATTGTTTATAAACTTGAATGTATTTATTTATTCTCTCTCGGTTACTTGCAGATGAAGTTAGTCCAGTTTATATAGACTTTTTAATTTTTAGTTCATGTTATGGTTGCTAAGAAGGCAGAATTTTTTTTCAGCAAAGTAGAAACAGTATTAGAATGCAAGGTATGGTTGAATCATCTTTATATGGTACAAAAAAATTATCTGCCTCCATTAAAAAAAAAAAAAGAAAAAGACAAAAAAGGCAGGTTGAATCTCACTGCATAGGCATTTTTTTGTTCACAGCCATACTTTGAACCACAGGTGACATACTCATAATTGAAACAACAGGTTCTGGTAAAAAACTGTCTTTTCATTTCTTATTCTCAGTTATATCCAACAGTCATAATTTCAAATTAACTTATCAGTCTGTACTTCTCAGCATTTGAGAAGTTCTGTGCCTGGTATAGTAATATACTTTTTCATTGGAAAAAAAAAAAAGGATATTATGTAGATAAAATATACTCAAATATTAATATTTACACATAAATGGAGTCAATTCAGGAAACACACAATTAATAACATTTAATGTGGAGTGTTACTTAATCCTGAATTGGTTTTATTAAAGGAAGTAAAATTCTGTGATGGCAAGATAGGTGGTGATTAATCTGGAATATGCAATTTCTCTAGTCTCAGCTGACTTAAATCCACACTCTTACACTACATTGTCACCAGTGATTTAAATGGTTAATGCATTATTAGACATTTTTCCCCAGTTTGTTTTATTATGAAGACATCAGTTAGAACATCTCACATACTGTAAGTACATTTCCCATATACTTGTGAATATGCCAGACATAAACCTACTTGGAAACTATTTATTAATCTAAGCCCATATGATTAGAGTAAATATAGTAACAGATATTATAGTGATTTATAAGCAAATTTGTTATACTGTAGAACAGTAAGTGAAAAGCATTTCTGCTGAACTCTGAATGTTGCTACCAATTTCTTCATATTCCATTTACTTTGAAACTTACTTATGACTGTGACAGCTGATGTAACACAGTCTGTGTTTCTTTTCAATTTTTCTGGCAGTTTTTTGGTGTATAAAATAAACTAAGTTATATTATGCTTTATGAATGTGTTTTATTTCAATAATTTTTATTTTTAATACTAGTCTAAGTTTTTGTTAGAAAAAGGTACAATTGTGATGACCTCTAGATGACAAAATGCATCTAGAATAGCTCTTCCAGCATCAAAGGAATTATTTAGGATTCTCATCACTGCAGTTTGAGCAGGATCAAGCTCTCTATCTTTCACTAAAGGGTATATTCAGAGTGATGGTGTGAGTGGCTACATGCATGGTTCACATGCAGACACAGCAGTGTTTTATGTATCATCAAGTAAATTCCTAATCATTAATGATTTATTTTGCTGTCAAATTGCAAAGTAACATTTCACTCACCTACAAAAATAATATTTTTTTTTTGGTAATGTTTGATAAGTGGCTTTATTCTCTTATCACCATATTTCTTTCCTTTCATTTATCCATTCATTTTTCATCATTTCCTTCCTTCAGTGAGGCAAGAATCATTTGTGTGGGATGGATTATCATGAAGAAACATAATTTTTCAATACGTAATCTAGTTTCAACAGCTTTCAATTATACAAAAAGAGATACCATGCACTATTTTAATGCTATGTTTGCTTACAATAAAAAGAAATATTAAACTTTAATCTTATACATAATATTTTTTTACTGTTAGTGAAAAGGAAATGAAAGACAGAAGAGCTTCAAGACCAAAACTAACCACTAAAGAAGAAACTTTCCCTGTGTAAAGGGACTTGGGGGTCTTGGTGGACAACAAGCTCCACATGAGTGAAGAGTGTTCTGCAACAGCAAAGAAAGCCAACAGGATGCTGGGTTGAATTAGCAAGGGCAACACCACCAGAGATAATGAAGTCATTATCCCACTCTACTCAGCACTGGTCAGACTGCACCTTGAGTACTTCATTCAGTTTTGGTCCCCACTATACAATAAAGATGTGGACAGGATGGAGAGTGTCCAGAGAAGGGCCACGAGGATGGTCAGAAGTCTTTCTGCTGCATCAAGCAAGGCTGAGAAAAATGGGTTTGTTCAGGCTTGAGAAGAGAAGGCTTAGGGGAGACCTTATTATCATGTACCAGTACGGAAAACATGGCTACCGAGAAGATGGAGACTTCCTTTTTACAAGGAGTCACATGGAAAAAAAGGGGTAATGGGTACAAGTTACTCCTGGGGAGATTCTGATTGGATTCTAGAAGAAAGTTTTTCACCATGAGAACAATTAGATATTGAAATAATCTCTCAAGGGAAGTGATGGATTTTTCTACACTGGACAGTTTTAAGACTCAGCTTGACAGGATGCTGGGCCATCTCATTTAAACTACATGTATATAGTTTAGCTCAAAAGGTTGGACTAGATGATCCTTGATGTCCCTTCCAACCTGGTAATCTATGATTCTATGAAGAAACTGAACTGACTTTCATTTTAACTGAAGCCATATTTAGATTAGATGTCTTAGAGACTGTTTCTTCTACTGTTAAACATTTCTGATGAACTTAAAGAAAAGAAATCCTGGAAGTGTTCCTTTATGCTGAGAGATGAAGTTATTAATATGGAGCTTGATGCTTTCTGTGCATCTGTGGTTATTGCAGCTTCAAAGTTATCAAAGTGGAGAGGAAGAAAACATACATGTTGGGGAGAATGTAGATTAGAATTTTGAATTGGAGTCAGATTTGGCAAGACAGATATTGGCACAATTTTACTTGAGTCAACACAAATACTTCAAGTTGAAATCCTAGCAGTTTGCACAACACTATGCGCTTTGTATAAAGGAACTCTCAGTAGAATAAACAAAATAACACAAGATCAAAGTCCACCTTATATCTCAGCATGCAAATAGTCATTTAGATTTACAGATTTGTAATTTTTTTTTTCATCAGGAGATACAACATTTCACACAGCAGATCTTAAAAATCCTGTTTCCAAATTCTATAGAGATACTCAATATTCAGAAGAATACCTTGCATTTTGTTAAGTGTATCCTCAAAAACACTCTCAGAGTCAGACCTAAGTTGCATTTTCTCTTTGCAGTGGCAATAATATAACTGTGCTTAATTTTTTTTTACTGGGAAGAAATATTCTCTGTCTTCAATGAAGTCACAAATACTGTGCTTTGACCAACTTCTAAAACTTTTAGTGCAAGATTGCATGTAACTTTACTTACCTCATTAGGTCCACTATACTGAGAATTAATGTATTTCAGTTTTTGCCTAGCCATTTGCTGTAATTCCCTTCCTTACCTGTTTCATCTCATATTTCATGTCCACTTTGTCTTATTTTGCCCTCCAAACCACATCACTTCATTTAATTTCCTTCTATTTTCCTGTCTACCTAAATACAACACCAAAAGTCATGTGGATGGATGATATCAACTGCTGTGATGTTCTTCCTGCTTATGTGGTGAACACTCTGATGACATCTAGTCTGACTTGTCAGCTCTCTGGGGCACAGTAACAGATCTAGCCTATAGTTAAACAATGTCATAATGGAGATACTACTGTTTTGGTCAACTGGCAGCACTGTGATTTGAGAAAAAAAAAAAAAAAAGCAAGCATTTCTTCAGAAAAACACTTATATATTCTCTTGAGCACCTGCTCAATTTCAGCTGAAATCAAATAAAGTAAACATGTCTGTAAACCGAACATGTGCTTTAGTGCTTTCTAGACTAGAATATGTGAATTTCTGTGACATTAGGATGTGTATTAAATGGCTTTTTTCTTTATTTGTCATTAGGTTTGAAGCAACTAGTCTGTAAGTCACAAGACAGACCTTTCATTAATCAGAATGATACAGGAACACTTGAAAGGTAATTAGGAAAACTGTTTATAAGAACCAGGTCTGAAGGAAAGCTTAGACTCATAAACAATTTATACTAAAATGTCACTGAATTCTCAGACTGCAATCATTAACCTAGCTATTTGTAAACAGGATAGATAATCAAATCCTCATGAAAATAGAGTGAAGCAGGCTTGTATTTTGATTTGTACACATTTTTTTTTTTTTTGAGTTATTTACTCAGAAAATGTAACAAGTTATTCATAAATTTGAGAACTTTGAGAACTTTGGGCATAACAAAAGTTTTCAAAACCTGGCTTCTCTAGTATCCTTTCCCTTCTGTCTATCCATGAAGTGATCCATGAAATTTTCATGCCTTCCCTAAATCAGAAATGTTCACAATTTTTTTTTTTTTTTTTCCCCAGGAAATAAGCCATGGTCTGCAGTTCATTTATGAACAGTTCATTTTGAAGATCTTCAGTTCACCACGTGGTATTGTTTCTGTTCCAGGTGATTTATAGTATGGTATGTACCTAACAAATACAGCGTGAAATATGAACACTATGAGTCTTATATAAGGCTGAAAGTAAGTTCTCGGAAAGATAGGAATTCTCAAACTTAAAGCAAGATTGCAACTGGCTTTTTTTGTCTGTTAAAGTCCAAATAACAAGATAACAAATAATTCTCTGTAAAGCACCCAACACGCTGTTATTTCTACATACATGAGAACACAGATTGCTTACTCTGTACACTTTTTGGTACAAATAACATTTGGAGGAAGCAAGTACTGGTCTATCTTCCTGTATGTGACATGGCCCAGGGGGCTTCCAATGTCATCTTAAAGATGTCCAAAGTTCTGCATTGCTGCTCTTGTGATCTGCTTGAAGAAGATACAGTACTAATCAGCTTCAGCCAGCATTGTGTCAACAGAAAGAAAACATAATAAATGGGGAAAAAAAAAAAAAAAAAAAATGTGTTTTTAATAAGGAATAATGCAACACAAATACTGAAAGCCAAATTAACTCATTTTGGAACTGACCCACATCCCACAGATGCCAGTGGGATTCTTTATTTTAACTTCAATGGGTTTTGGTTGAGATCCTTAGAGAAAAGCTAGAAACAGCTGGATCTGTAGAAGAGAGGAAGCAAGACCCACAAATCAGAGCACAAGGCTGTGAGTCAGGACATATAGCTGAGTCGCCTACTTTGCCCCAGTCTTTTTTAGATTATGAGACTAAATTTATATGTAAACAGCATAGTGGAGTGTAAATACAAATAACCTACTTGAGTGTCTGGCAGCTCTGCACTATGGTAATAACATCAGGCTGGCATTTGACTCAGCATGACATGAGCCTGACACAATTCTGCTGTCAGAACTGAGATTTTCTCTCCACATCAACACTGTGATGCTTCACATGAGCATACTACTTTGTCTGGTGATGTCAGATACACCTAGATCAGTGGTTCAGTGTGAGCATGTCCACAACATCACCCTAGAAAACACCCTAGAGGACTGTGGTCAGGTAAATCAGTTATGGAAGAATTCAGGGGTGTGTTCATGAAGACCAACTGAAAAGATATACCTTTAAAAAAAACCCCAAACATAACTTTCAGTCATAGGAAAAGAACAAAAAGATTCCCAATATTACAGGAAGAGCAAGTCAGCAATCCTGACAGTTTTACCTCTTTGAAAGGAATGTACAGAGCTTGAGAGTAAAATTCTGGGCAGTTTTGTATACAAATTAGAGATGTGCATCAAGGTGTATATAGAAGAGTGGACAGGTCTGATGGGTGGTTATAAACAGAAGTCAAAAAGGCTGTCAGAGGTTAACCACAAAGAATATTTAGATTAAGGCTATCATATAAAAACTTCCTTCCTAGGCTGTCCCTAAAGTAAGTGTGAAAAAAATTAAATGTAATTTAAAAAAAAAAGATCTCTTTAAAAGAATCTGTCCATTTTTTACATTGCTTTCAAGTTTACCATATATAGAAAAATGATTGTTTTGTAGACATTATGTTATGCTTTTTCTTTGGCATTTAAAAATTATTAAAAAGTAATCATATCAAATTTGCACAAACAATAGGAAAATTTTAAAAATCTATTATCTACTCACTGATAATATAATGGACTATATGTATTGAATAAGGACTTCATAGGTTTACAAGTTACTGGAGTAAAAATAAAAGTAAAATTACACATTACTACAAATATGCTGTATATTAATACACTAAGGGTAAATATATTTGCGGTGTAGACAAGGGTATCTGGTTTAGGGCAGAATAAAGATGTACAGTAATATATGTGCTTGTTCTGTGATAAAACCATTAAATATACATTCTCATACCCTGTTGTTTCCAATTGCTTTCCATGGTAAATACATGACACATTTTACTGGGTATTGCTTTGTAACTGAAAGGTTTGCAACAAGTTGAGGTTCAGTCACAACTCAGAGCTGCCTCGCAAGTTTTCTCTGCTACCCACTGCATGAAGTGAGATAGGTGTGCCCCATATTGTGGGACTATCAATGATAAGATAAGCATTTACATTTTGGCATTGCCTAGCACAACAACTTCTCTTCACATTTCCATATGTAGTAGAGAAGGTCAGTGAGCTTGAAATGGCAGGAATTTTCAAGTCCTCAGTATTGCAATGGAGGAAGATAGGGATTAATGATAGAGCCAAAATGCAAATTTTGTTTGAATACTGTCACCCCTGTCCCTCTGTATTAGCACTACAAACTCTACATGAAGTTTTGTTTGCTTCAGTACCGTTCAGTGCTATTTTACTCCTGGGGTACTGGATATGTTGATAAGAAAGGAACAGTATCTTGCACTCACTAGAGAAGCAGACTGAAGACAAGAAGACAGTCTTGTGCACCTTTATGGCAACAGGTGTGTACATGAAGGCTACTGAATCCTGCTCTACCAGACAGACATAAAGGTCTCCTAACTTAATATTGTGTCTTAATGTATTGTCTCTCTTTTAAAATTTGATATTAGAATAACAAGTTAATATATTCAGCTGACAGTATCCTGAGGGTTTAGTAGTCTTTCCATATTATCCCTTGATACTTGTATATGGTGACTTTGAGATCTTACATCAAAGTCTTTCACTGGTTTACTCTGTCCATTGTACCTCTAGGGTCTGAAATGAAGGAAACTGAAATGTTCTACCTTTCCTATGTATGATAAGTCTCCTACTTTTTTCACTCCATTGCTCATTTCTTGGATCCATCCTTTCAGCATTGATCTCTGACATCCCATGGCCCATAGGAGAAGCCTGGGAGTTAACCTGTAGTGGAGGGCTGGGACTTTTTCTCTCCATAGTCCTTAATTTCCTATAACATAAGAGCCCTCATGGATACAGTTTGAATTCTTACAATTATTTCATCACTCCCAGCTTGATCCCTCAATGTTTATTAAAAAAAAATCAGGAAAAAAAAAAAAATTCTTAAGAGTTGCAAGTGCTAAACTCAAGAGACTGCAATCTAAAACTAGACTAAGAACAAGGAGTTACTGCAAAATAACAGGTTGCTCCACCTAGACAGTATCTTTTTTTATTTTTTTTTTTCAGTTCACACTGATCATGTTTGCTTAACTCCCGTGAAAAGTTAAAGCCTTTATACATCCTTCTGACACCCACTTGGTGTGGGAGTTTTTAAAGCTTTTGCAAAGCACAGAAAGTAAAGATGATTGTAGAACACATGGCACTGGAGCAGCACACTGCAAACACTGTCACAAATGTGTCATTCTAAATGATGGATTATATGTATGTCTAGTGGCAAAGAGATTGAAAATAGCAACATTACCAGAGTCCCAGTTATGAACACATCATTTTTTTTCTGACCAGGGAAAAAGACTCCTTTTGTTAGACAACAGCAGGCAGCAGAATATGCCTGTGCACTACATCAGGAAAAACAATGGCTACATGACAGGTCAACAGATAGAAGAGAGGTTGCAGTCTGAGGTGTAAGCTGGGAAGAAGTGAGGCTTCCTAGCTGCCTCAGGAGCCTCAGGAACCAAGAACATCTGACCAGCTTCATGTGATGCTCAAAGAGTATACTATATGAAGAGAAGTGTCAGGAAAAGGTGGTCTAAACAAGTCTCATGTAAGATTGTGGGTCAAGCCTTCTTATGTCTTATAGTACTGACCTGAAATATAGCTGTTGCATGCACTGGTAAGTGGAAAGAAACCAAAATTGTTTCCACAGAAGCAAAGCCATCCTGATGGGATGTCTCTATTGCCATTCTAGACTGGAACTGAAGTAATTATCTGACAAAATAGCCTACAATATTTGACCTCAATCCTTTTTGCCATGACATATAACACTGCAGATGAAAAAACTGTAGGACTGATGCCATGAGTGGTGAAGTGAGGAATAAAGTTCGAAGGTTTCAGAATACTAAGAAAACTTCACTAGCAAAGAGTGGGCAACTGGTTTGACAGGTGACATTAATGGATTATAAACAGGTTTAGAGGTAACTGCTTTTGAATTAGTTCTACCCTTGAGGTATGTCCTCACAGTTTTTCTAGTTTAATACTGGGTAGGACTGATAAAATTAAAAAGGAATGAGGAGGTATGGACTGAACTCATCAAGTATGGATGAAAGACTAGAAAGTTTGGAAAGAAGAGCGATGGGAACCAATGGTAAGAACAAACATTCTTGCTTCCCACCCTGATATATTGTAACAGTCAGGCATGCAAGTGACTTTGTCAACCAGCTGAGTGCAATTCAGAATATATAAACTTGTAATAACTTCTGTAATTAATCTGAAAATCTGGATTTTAAGAAAAGAAGGTAAGAAACTGGACCTAAAGAAAGCTACTGTTGAATTTGCCATATTTCTAAGTCTTGGTTTTCCTTTTCTAAGTTTCAGTGGGATTTGATACTTTGAGACTTAACTCAGTTCTGCATTTCAGATGCAAAATATTATCATTAATATATATTCTTTCATTATTATTTTTCAGTATTTCATCCTTCTTTGTCAATATTGTATTCCAGAATTCAGCAGAAGTTTATGATAATCCATTGACTGTTAATGAAATTAGCTCTTGACTTGTTTCTGCAGTAGCTATAAACAAAGCATAGGTGCTGTAGGCCAAAGCTGATGTAGAAGTTTCCCAGTGATATTAGCAAGGCTATTACCTGCTTTTTCAATGAAGCTGTAATGACAAATAGGGAGTTCGTCTGTCAGTGACCACCAGTACTATTTTTCTTTGCCTTTTGTAACTTGCTTGAACTCAGAGCAAGAAGTCACTCATCACTCTCTTTGACCATTTGTGCAAGCAAATAAGAAGCATAATTTAGTAAGTAAATCTCTAGCAACTGTCACATATTTCCTTCTGTTGATGTTAATAGAGAAACATGTATAGATACTTTATCATGCTAAGCTAACATGGCCACAAAGATGCAAGTATATAAGAGGGTATTAAAGCTAAAGAATATTCAGAAAATGTGAAGGTTTGGCTTTTTTTTGGTTTTAATTTGTTTTGTCTTAAATAGCATTGTAGGAGGGACCAGACATTAACAGAGGAAAAAAATAGTTGTCCATCCACAAATTAGTTTTCAACTACTATTATGTAAATGTAATAGTTTTCAATGGGAAACATGGGGAAATACTCCTACATTTGTTTTTACTGTGATTTCATACTTGTCATAATAAGTTCTTTTTTAACTGTGGATGAAACTCACTGAGGAAAATCCTTCTTGCTCTATTCTATGAGTGTCATGTATTTGTATTTTAATAATCTCTAGAATGAATCCCTAACTGAGATCTAAACAATTTTGGACAATTATGGTCCCTGCTTAGAGTTTAATGGTAAAATTAAGTTCTGTAAATGACTGCTACTTAATTGACTTCTGTGCAGACTTCCTCTTGCAAGATTTCTCTTGATATATACACTAGAGGATAATTTGTCCCAGTGGATGTGTACAGCACTATAACCTCTTGGATATTTAAATATGTTCTGGGGGATGATGTAATCTGAGATACACTATGAATTAAATAATTTATGCTTAAAATATATTATACTATTTAGAAGAGAAGCAATTATTTGAAAATAATTACAATGGATTTTTTAGGAAAAACA